>CM055957.1:21451254-21633044 GCA_029490685.1 Schizonepeta tenuifolia
GTTCTTCATCCTCCATTGGAGACTTGGAGCTTCCATCAAGGAATTTTCACTCATCTTGATCAATCCTCCATCGATTTAACTTATTCCTTCATTAATTATCAAGGTAATTACCTCCTCTACTAATCTATCCAAATAGAATTTCAATCCTTTAATTTTTCATGTTGATCGATTTTGTAGAGGAATTAGGAAGATGTTTTGATCTTTAATTCATGACATAGGATGTGTTAGTAAGTAAATTCTATGGTTAAAATTGAAAGAAATCCAATAACCCTAATGTCTACTTAGGACCGAATTTAGGGGGGGTTAAAGTAGGATGGATTAATTCTTAATTTGTTTGGATAAATAAGCTTAGGAGATGCTTAATTGAGGATTGATACAAAAATAAATGGAATCCCCTATGAATTGGATGATGACCGAAAATTAGGGCTAGGGTTTCACTTGATTTTCTTGATTTATGTTGTAGGAGTGATGATCAATGGTTAATTCATGTTGTAGTAGTGTCACAGCCCCAAATCCCGAGGGACGGCAGAAACCGGGGTGCGACTGGGGTTGGATTAAAGAAGCGGGGAAGAAGGGGGCTAACTGACTAAACATACATAAAAAGGCATCGGCAAAACATAAACAAGACTTAAATATAAATAAGAAAGAGTTAATCCCTAAGGATTACTCGACAAAAGTACAAAAAGAAACTAAGTTCATATGTACAGACTTAGACTACAAAGTATTGTTCAAAAGAAATACATCTCAAAAAGAAATTCAAAGTTTGGCAGCGGAAGGGTTCTAACTAAGCATTCTATCCTTTAACTCAACATCAACCGTCGCCGCTCACCGTCGCTTCAACCTGCACATTTAGAAAACAATGCAGGGCTAAGTACAAACGTACTTAGTGGGCACGATGCCGAAATCATAATCATAAATATAGATAAATATGACATTTTATAAACGTAGCACATTGGAGTTTTATTGAAAGAATCCCTGTCTACTAAACATTTTCTGACTTTTTCTCATAAATCACTCGCGCGAGCATTTTCTGACTAATGTTACGTTCAATCTTGACCAATTCTAATTCACCGTGGCTGGTACCCCTCAACAGGATATCACATACACCACAGGTTACAAAGTGCACTAACTCTGGAAAGCACTTAGCAGCTAACTCAGAGCCGATCGTTAGTTAATCTAAAAAGACTAACTCTAAATCTGGAAAACATGAATGTTGACTCAGATAGGTACAAGAGAACTCACATAAAACATAAAACAGTTCATGCCATAATATCACTTTGAAAACACAGATATCAAAGCAATAAAGAAGGATTTTCCGAGCATTGCTCGTTTTATTTGTATATAAAAGCCCACCTTGTAAATACAGAACTTATAAGCAAAAGCTTCCAACTTTGGATCTTCCGTTCTTTCTCTACAGTTGGCTTGCTCCTTCATCGTAAAATAAACATACTTAAAAACGGGTTGTACAAGAATAATCGATTAAAGAGAATCGAAGAAAGTTTTAGTTGTTTCATTCTTTAGTCATTTGCACGCTTACTAGATTCGTTTTACTTAAACGGGAAACGAGACTCGTACCAATCTCGTTTAGAACTCGGAAGATCTCATACTCGACTCTCGGTTCAGTAGAGAAGGTAGTTGATATCTTAATACGACTTTAAAGATTATAAGAAACTAAGTTGGAAAGAATCAACTTAGGCGATTTACTTTATAGATCATTGAACGATTTAAGGAATTTCTCGTTTATTACTTCTTTAACAAAAAGATAAGATATAAGATCTCGACTGGTTTTCATCACTCAAGGTCCTGTACTTGACTCTAGGGTCAGAAGAGAGATGTTCGTTAGATAAAACGGCTTAAACGATCGAAAGAAACTAAGTTGTGAACTAAACAAATTAGAAAACAAGAAACTGAATTTTCACTGCACAGTCCAGTAACTCTGGAGGCTGTCCAGGACAGAGGATTTGAAAACAGGGGGTGAGCCCTGTACCATTAGAAAGCTTAGGAAGTCTAGTTCACGCTCCAGTTTACGGATCACAAATCTGATAAACGAGCTGGAAGTTATTACAGTTTCCGGCGAGGGTCGCAAAACTGCCGCGAAAATCCTAATTGCTTGATAGGTTCGACGTATAACGTCTTAGGTTCGTTCTAAGCTCTCGTGTTCAATTTTTTTAGAAACTGGACTCTCAAGGCAGTCATCACGTACTTCTGTACGTGACGTACTCCTTCTCAAAACTCGCTCAAAAGCACGACGTTCTAAACGTCGGTTTTTCAACTAACAAGTACTAAACCAACAAAAATTCCAAACGCGTTCTAGTTCTCGACTATAACTATAGCCCATATTATATCAACTTGAAAGCTTATGACATCAACTAGAAAGTTGTTCTAAATTTCATCATAAACAATAATATCAAATTAGAATTCCCATCCGACTTCTCAATTATTAGTTACAACTAAATGTTCGTCTCTTACGCGATTTTTCAACGTTGTCGGATTTCGTTCAAATTTTACGACGTTAAACTACGTCTAACGTGAATCATTTTCATGCGTGCAAACATATCATAACATCATTATAACTCAACTTATAAAGTGACCTTTATCTCTTATGTTTCATTATACATTTTTAGAAAATTCTCAATTAAATTCTATAATCAATTAACATGATTTGCAACTTAAATCAACTAACAAATCATCACTTATATTAAACATGTGTAAACCCCTAATTACTCTATAAATTTCTGGTTTTATATAGATGTTAAGGGGATGATTTTCTTCTCCAATTAACAACATATATTCACTAATCAACCTATTATAACAACCATTAATCAATTGCAATTCCATTATCAATTAACATACAAAAATCCCCAAATTCAAATCAAAACCCTAATTGAAAATTTACAAACACATAGGGCTTTCAATTCCTTTTCATTCTAATCACTAATTAAACATCTACTAAGCATGAATTAACCATCATCAAAAGAAGAAAAATAAAAAATCCTACAAAATTCCCAAAAATTTCGGCATTCATGCAAAACTTAGGGTTCTTGTTTTTGTTCCATTTTAATCTCCAATTATCATATCTAATACATCTAATTTCATTATTCTAAGATCAAAACATCTATTCCAATACCTTATTTTTCGAACACAAAAAGAAAATTAAGAGATGAGAAATCCAATTGGATAGGATTGTGGAGGATCATCATACCTTGAGAATTAAACAAGGATGTATGGTGTTTGAATGGATGGATGGTGATTGGTGTTCTTCTTCTTGTTCTTGAAGGAGGCTTCAATGGTGGATGGAAGGAATGAAGGTGAAGAAGATGAAGATAATGTGGTGGTGCAGCCGAGAGTGTGAGAGAGAGATGGAGAGATTGGTTTTGTCTAATTGTGTGTTATGATGAAAATGTTGAAATTGTGTAAAGTGTAGTGTAGGTGTCATTTAATTAGCAAGGTCAACATGCATGTTTCCACCTACAAGGATGATGTGTCGGCTGCATGGAGAAAGATTTAGAGGGTTACGGGTTTTTCCGGCGCGATCCGACGTTACGGAAAACGAATGACAAAAAACGTTGTTCGGTACAAAATCGTCGCGATTCGATTTGACTTAAAAAATTCTAACGTATGAACTTAATTGGAAAATAAATTTACAAAATTTATTTTGACAAAAACTCGGGACGACATAGTCCGAGTTTCGTCCGGAAAAACATAAAAACAAACTTTCTCGGCGTGTTCGTATCGCAATTTTGTAAACGTAAAAATTAGACGGTTTTCCGTTCTAAGATTACGAATTAAAAACTTTTCGTACGCGCTAACCCTAAATACAGTAGTCTTCTAGCTGACTTCTGCAATTTATTTTTAATAACGGATTCGACCGTTAGTCTTAGAATTCAAAAATTGTAAACTTAGGCGTGCAAAGCCATTTATTTAATTAACTTTAAATATTAAGAACGTAAGGAATTTACGGGGCATTACAAGTAGGTTAATTTATGGATTAATGGAGCTAATTGATAAAGAAAACACCTCCCTAATTATTTAGGTGATTACCGATTTTTAGTAGGATTAGGGGTTTGGTTGTAGTTTGATTTAGTTGATGTTTTAATGATGGATTAATGTCTCTAATGATATTTGATGATTATATGAATTTATTTAGATTTTTCTAAAAATATAATGAAATTTGTAAGAGACAAAGAATTCTAAATAAATCGAGGTTGAGTAATGATATGAGGTGATGATATAGGTAATAATGAATCTCGATAGATGAGGAATAATAATGTAGAATTTGATCGAAATCCGATAACTTTGGAAAATTCTTAAGAGACGAACAAATGTACGTAAATAATGATAGGAAAGTCGAGCAGGAAAGGTAATTGGATATTAATGATCATTAATGATGAGGGAACGAAATTGTAGTTGACGTCGTGTGAATCCGAGCTATAAAATATTGAGTTTATGTTTCAAACGAGAAGTTAGGATTGAAATCGATAACTTGTTTGGTATAGTAATTGTTTAGTTGAAACGACGAGGTTTTGATCGTCGTAATTATTGACGGGAAATGTAAAGGAGTTTATCACGTACGGGAATACGTGTTAACTGCCTTGATGTGATATTTTTGTGAGAATGTAGGTTCGATAACTTAGAACGAACCTAGGAAGTTATACGTCGATTCTATCGAGCCGTTAGGGTTAGCCGCGGCAGTTTTGCGACCCTTTCCGGAAACTGCAATATCTCTTAGCTCGTTTATCGGAATTGAGATCCGTAAATTGGAGAGTAAACTAGACTTCCTTGGCTTTCTAACGGTACAGGGCGCATCCCCTGTTTCGGGATGTTCTGTTCTGGGCAGTCCCCAGAACCTCTGTTCTGTGCAGTGAATATCTAAAACCTAAATTTCTAAGTTGTTTTCTTCTCAACTTAGTTTCTTTCGATCTCTTGAGTCGTAATGAGTTATCGACTATCATTTTTACTGACCTTAGTATCAAGTAAGATTTCTAAACGAGAAATGTTCGATTCTCGTTCCTTTTAACTAAAAGAATATAGATTAGCGTGCAAAGGCCTAAAAGCTTTAAGCGTATGAAACTAATTTGATTTTGATTTTGAATTCCATTTTCCTTTATCGACTCGATGACTTATCGAAGTTATGATTATTTACAATGAAGGAGGAAGTCAACAGTCGGGATAAGGCGAAGGATCAAACGACGGGAATTTGTTTAATAGTTCTGTAACGTATAAGGTGGGCTTTCCTACTTATAACAAACAAAATGTGGGTTTTTCCACACATCGAAAGTGACATTTATAGCTTTGATAACTGTGTTTTATCAAACGTGATTATCAGGCATAAACTGTTTTATGTTTTATGTGAGTTCTCTTGATCCCTTATGAGTTGGCTGAATAGCTTTCCAGATTTATTTAGTTAGCTGACTAGTTAACTTTCGATCGGCTTTGAGTTAGCTATATGCTTTCCAAAGTATGTGCACTTTGTAGCCTGTGGTGTATGTGGTATCCTGTTGAGGGGTAACCAGCCACGGTGAATGAGAATTGGACAAGATTTGAACGTAACATCTGTCAGAAAATGCTTGGCCAAGCTACATTGTGAAAATAATAAAATGTTTAGTAGACACGGGTTCTTTTTCAAACAAAACCCCGATGTGCTACAGGGACTAAATGCCTGATTTATCTATACTTATGATTATGTTTTCGGCAATGTGCCCACTAAGTACTTTCGTACTTAGCCCTGCATATATTTCTAAATGTGCAGGTTGACGCGACGGAAGCGATGGACGGTTGAGTTAGGATTGAGTTGAGTTGAAGAATAGGAAGACTTATGTACTTAGTCTCACTTTTCCGCTGCCAAATTCTAGACACTCTAAACTCTTTTGATGTTATGTAAATAAACCACTGTAGTATAAGTTATGTAACTTATAACTTAGATGTTTCTGTGTACCTTGTTCGAGTGATCCTTCGAGATCAACTCCTTCTTTTGTTATAAAGTTTTGTTCATAGAAATTATGTAGTCCTTTATGTATGTTTATTTCAGTCAGTCCCTTTCTTCCCCGCTTCTTTAATCCAATCCCAGTCGCACCCCGGCTTCTGCCGTCCCTCAGGATTTGGGGCTGTGACAGAGTGGTATCAGAGCAATCGTTTCTGCTCTGTATACGAGTCATCCTTCGAGTAGTAAAATAGAGTATTCGTTCATACTCTATATCGAGTCTTCATTCGACTTGTGAGATAGAGTATTTGTATATACTCTAGACCAGAATCTTCTTTCAAGTAAAGTTAAGATTTAGTTTTAACACTAAGATTAAGATTGTAGATGACAACTCAACCTCCCGCTACGTCGACTCAACGAGAAAAAAAAAATTCAGTGATATGATTTCTTTCAATAAGAAATTTTGAATGACTATTCAACGAGTAAAGGATAAAAATGGTGCCAAAATACCTTTCATTTATGAAAGTATAAGAATTTATACTTTGTTTGGTTATGTGATTATGTGATAGTACGAGTACTATCTTATGTGAAATTATTTGCGCAATAATTTCTTACTTTTTAAAAAGGTTTATTTGGTACAAGAATCTAGACGAATTTAAGGATTTCTCCCGGTTCATTGAGAACATAGACTTTGAAACCTAAGGTCTTCTCCGACTATTCGAGAACATAGACATTTTAAGAAACGTTATTCTAAATGATTTCGAAAGGAGATCCCCAAAACGGGAAGAACTTCTACAGACGGATGTCACGTGCGTGTAGTGACCTGAAGAAGACTCGGCAGAATCGAATCTTGTTTTTATACTTAGAAGCCGATAATAATTTCCTTTGAGGAAATGAAATGAATAATGATGGGATGAAATAACTTGGTACCAAGTGAACGAAAGAAACGAGTAAACGTACGAGAAACGTGGACTTCATATTAAGAAGGATGTGATCGAGATGAAGAGGACAGAATAAAGGGAATCAAAGACGAATGAAATAAAAAATGTTACTTACGTATAAGTAACATGACGACGTCGTACCGTTTTGTTTTTCAGCGGAGTTCGCTATGTACGGACTTCGAGAGGGAGATATGTATAAATATTAAGAATCAAGCACGAAGCTTGATTAAATTTGTCAACAATCGATCGATTTCAACGACGATTAGAACTTATGTTCTAAAGGTTATTCCCTAATTATCATTCCAATTTCTTTTGGAATTTATTTCTATACTTTGTTTTGAAAGAAGACTACGACGAGTACGTATATTAAGGGGCTTGAACGACAAAGTCTTTCGTAAATGAATGTTACTTTCGAATAAGTAACATGAACAAAGTGAACGCACTTGTTTTAATGAGTGAGAATCGATAAGAAATTTCCTTTGTGGAAAATATATATATATATATATATATATATATATATATATATATATATATATAATATTAAGATAAGGAATGGAAATAAAATCTTGAAATTTTATTTCTATATATTGTTTGTACGAGTGCAATTTTCTGTGAAATTGCTAGATGTTTAAGATAAGTTTGTCGTTTAAGTGAGGTGATATTACAATTGAATAAAGAATATTCATTGTAATTTGAGATTTTCCGTAAGATAAGATATTGTCCTACCTGTTACTGATCCGCGTTCCCTAAAAACCTTGTAAGATGACTTCTAGCAGTGATATGGCTCAAAAGAGTCAATCCCCACCACAGCGTGCTTGGGCAGATCATATTTTGGATAAGTATCGAGTTTTCGAGGCAAACTCGAGACATGATATAAGACAAAGGATTAGTAACTACTCGGCATTCTATTACAGAGGATTAGGCCATCTTCGACTTGATTAGACGTCTTCCAGAGGAATGGCATGGTTGGGCACACGACACGACATATTAATATCTTGGGATGTTTGACGACGACGTAGAGCCGACAGGCGATTACTATGGATTCACTTTAGAGGTACACGGGCGTTTCTTCCGAAGCAGACACATAGCAGCATATCCCATTCAGGCGCATCCTCCCTACACTTACTTCCAGGCGGATTCAGAGTCAGATCATGGCGAGATAGGTCCAGAGATGGTTGCACAGTTAGAGATTCCTCCAGCAATTGTACCCTAGCAAGGGCACATAGGGGTTAGTTTCAGAGGCAGAGAACCCGGTGATAGATGCAGAGATAGCTGACAGGTTAGGGTTACCTATTCTTTTCCTACCCGAGCCTTCTGTGAGAGTTCGAGGACCGTTCGAGGTAGGACCAGAGTACTTAGACACAGACACAGAGCTTACCGCCCTATTACAGTTACCATCTTCATACAGACCGCTTGACGAGGTTTGCTCGAAATTGGATGAGTTAGAGCAGAGTTTGAGGCAGGACCATCCAGGGTCCATTCCAGGGGGAAGTACGAGTCTAGTTCCTTTCCCGACCACCTGCTGCCTCCGAAGAAGCAGGCATTAGTGACTTGCTGGGATTACCTAGTTTCAGATACCGAGATGACAGTTTCAGAGGTGTCTGCACCGCCACCACTTACACTTGCAGACGACACTACTTTGAGGATTGACGAGGCACTCCAGCTCGTTTTTTTTTGTTCAGAAAGTGAGGAGGAGGACCCGGATGAGGATCCGGAGGAGGACACTGATGAGGATCCGGACGAGGACCGAACGAGGACCCTAAGGAGGATCAGGCCATAGAGGATAGTGGGAATTTGACTGCAGCGAGTTGAGCAGTGCGTCAGGGACGCTTATCAGCAGAGTTAGTAGTCTCTTTTGTTACGTACATAGTCGGATCAGTAACTAGTTTTTGTAGTGCCCTAATGAATACGAAATTTTTGTGAATCATTTCAGTTCTAGTACTCCCAGTAGTACAGTAATGCATTATGTTAATGCAACCTGTACAGTGATAGGCAGATAGCCTAGTTTAGACTCGTAATAGTCTAACTTTTTGTGTAAGACCTCGTTGGAGGCAAAATCCATATCCCATTAATGTATACATATATACATGACCCATGAGAGGGTTTTTAATCGCAAGGAAGTTTTTATAAATCGTAAAATCAAATCAGAATGCAAATGAATTCGTATAACGAAAATTTGGTTTAACTTTGAAAGTTAAAAGATTAAGGAGTTAGTATCGAAGTTATGTTCGAATTTCTTTTCCGCAAACTTGATTAAGTTGGAAAGTGGGTTAGTGAGTAACGGAGGGCTTAAAGGTAAGGCGCTAATGGAAATTTCCTATTCCCTATAGTTTAAGGAAAATGCCGCCGAGAAACATTAACAACAGGAGATGTCGAGGACCTGGCAAGCCCAGGGGACGTGGAAGACGTCAGCTAGAGAATGAGAGAGAACAGGAACAGGAACACTATGATACCCCTTCACCATCACCCCCACCACCACCCCGTAGGGATATTGAGGATCTCTTCCTCAAAAGAAACCCCCCAAAGTTCGATAGAACAGGCAGCCCTAGCGATGCTGAGCTATGGGTGAGATCCACCGAGAAAATCTTCAAACTCCTCAGATGTACTGATGAGGAGCGACTACTATGTGTCGCTTTCCAACTAACCGGATCAGCGGATTACTGGTGGGAGGCGAGACAGAAGGTGATACCTGTGGAGAAGAATTCAAGGAAATACTATTTGATAAGTATGTACCAAAGACTTATAGAGCTCAGAAGGAAGCTGAGTTCTATAGTTTGAAGCAAGGAAAGCTGACAGTAACTGAGTATGACGCCAAATTTTGTGAACTGTCTAGGTATGCACCGACTCAGGTAGATACCGAGGAGAAACTCTCGAAGAAGTTCCAAAGGGGACTACGACATGAACTAGGAATTGCATTAGCTAGTCATGGGGGACTAAGCTACACTGATATTTTGGGACGAGCATTGGAAATAAAGGCCGTTGTGCCTGATCAGAAGAAAACCATAACACCTACACCAGCTCCAACCTAAAACTAAAACCGAGGCTATTATAACAACAATAATAGCAACTTCCAAGGAAAAAGAAAATGGGATGGAGGAAGTAGCACTGACTACAATCAGAATCCTAACCAGGGTAATCAACAAAAGGGAAATCAGTACGGCTACCAGCAGCCTAGCCAGAACAACAAAAAGAAACAATGGCAGGGAAACAACCAGTCAGGGTTGTATGTACAAGGGAACAACCAGGCCAGACCATGGAAAGGGAATAATCAGCAAAGACAGTCGCAGGGACAACAACAAAACTCTAACCAAGGAGGAAATAACCCAAGGAGGGTTACTTATCCGATTTGCCCAAAATGCAATGGAACCCATCCCGGTATTTGTCAAGCAGGCACGAGTGTTTGTTTTAACTGTGGACAGGTAGGGCACGTGAAGAGGGATTGTCCTACGCTACTGAGAACAGCCGGACAGAATCAGCAAGGACAGCCCCAGCCTTTTAGGGCAATTCAGGAACAGCCTCAGCAACAGATGCCGCAGCAACAATTTCAGCAGCATGCACAGCGACAACAGAATGCATGGGCATGCTCCAATAGGCAGACTGGGAAGAATAATGGAAAAGAAAACTTAACAGGTATGGGAAAACTTCACAACATCCCTATTTGTGATATTGTTTGATACTGGCGCATCGCATTCCTTTATTTGCTGGCTCGTGTGCCGATAACCTAGACATCAGACCCGTAAGAGCTGCACACCTTATGAGAGTAGCTACGCCTTCAGGAGAGATCACTACTTCTATGCATGTTTGCTCTAACTTAGAACTAAAAATCGAAACTCCTAAGGTTAAAGCGAACAACATAAACGTTATGATAATGTAGGACGTAGACATAATCTTAGGAATGGATTGGTTGTCATAGAATTATGCCACGATTCTCTGCAATGAGAGAAAATTTTCTTTTTAACCCCCGGGTAGAGAACCAACCGAATTCCACGGAATTTCAATGGGTAGAGGAGTACCGATTATATCAGCGCCACAAGCCACGAAATTGATAAGAAAGAAAGGTATCACAGCTTATCTTGTGTACCTAGTCAGGGAACCAGGAGCCAAGAAGACCATCCAAGACGTTTTTCCAGAAGTTTTGCCAGGATTGTCACCCGATCGACACGTAGACTTTACGATCGACTTAGAACCAGGAGCCGCTCCTAAATCCTAAGCCCCATATAGGATGGCACCGAAAGAATTAGAAGAACTTAAAATCCAGTTACACGAGCTGTTAGACCTTGGTTTCATCAGACCAAGTGTCTCACCTTGGGGAGCACCAGTGTTGTTTGTTAGGAAAAGGATGGTTCGATGAGAATGTGTATAGATTATCGAGAAATGAACAAGATCACCCTCAAGAACAAATATCCTTTGCCAAGGATAGAGGATTTGTTAGACCAGCTCAAGGAAGCAGGAGTGTTTTCCCAAATAGATTTAAGATCAGGGTATCAGCAGCCGAAGATTGAACCCGAGGACGTACCTAAAGACCGCTTTTCAAACCAGATAATGCGATTCTTTTGAAGGCAGAATTTGTATCCCTGACAATGATAACGAACTGAAGAATGACATCATGAGTGAGGCTCACGATACGCCGTACACAACACACCCAGGAAGTACGAAGATGTATCAGGACTTGAGAAAGAATTTCGGATGGAATGGACTAAAACGAGACGTTACCTCGTTTGAAGAGAGATGTTTGGCATGACAGCAAGTTAAGACTTTACAACCGACGACCGTATGGATGGTTACAACCATTGGATATCCTAGAATGGAAATGGGAAGGAATAGCTATGGACTTTGTGACAGACTTGCCTAAGTCAAGAAGAGGAAACACAGCCATTGGGTGATTATCAATAGACTTACGAAATCAGCTCCCTCCTTACCGATTAAGACTACGTAAGGATCAGAAAAAAAAAATTAGCTCAGTTGTACGTCGACGGTTAGGGTTGAATGGCGCGAATCCATCAACGGCTGAGATCTCGCGACTGTTGACTAGCTTTGACTTGACGTCAAAATTCGAGTTCCAACTAGCGCGTGAGAAGGTATATTGTTTTATGTCAGCCCAGTCGCACTATAAAGTAGGGCTATAGATGTTCAGCCATACTTTACATTAAATGCGCTATGATGACTATTTTAGTCTAACTGACATGCTTAGGAATGTTTGAATTTATTTCAAACATTCTCATTTAAGACACAAACACCTTTAGCCATAAATGATACCTGCCAGCTGATGTCGGAATCAGCTGTGTTATACCTGTCAGCTGATGTTGGAATCAGCTGTGGTCCAATGTTGCGGCATACCATCAGCTGACTCGAGTTCGTCTGTTCAGCTGACGTCTGATCCACTGTTGCGGCATACCATCAGCTGACTCAAGTTCGTCTGTTCAGCTGACGTCTGATTTTTTCAGTTGGCGATCCGCATCTGATGTCTTCGATCGGCGATCTGCATCTGATGTCTTCGGTTGGCGATCCGCATCTGAGATTCCCCCTTCATCTGAGCTTCCCCCTCAGATGGATATCTATCTCTTCACCTCAGCTGGTTCCTCATCTGATGGATCCAACAATCCAAGTAGATCACATAACATCTTGAACCGCGTTTCGGCTAGAGGTTTGGTGAAGATATTAGCTCTCTCAATCTCAGTTGGAATCTTCTCCATAGATACGTCCTTTTTCTCAACGAAACTCCCAAGCAAATCCTTCAGATTTGTCATGTGTTTCGAGCATCCACTATCCATCACCCACATGGTTTGCGATGCTTTATTCTTCCTCAGCTATTTCTCCTGTTCCTGCACAGAGAAACACGCTTAGGTCCCCAATTTTAGTTGGGTCCTAGAGGGTTAGAACCAGTTCCCCCTTGAACTGTGAGTCGCTTTTCCCTGTATACTCGGATTGATTTATCATTCCAAATCACTTTTCCTTCTCCATCAACTATAACAACACCTCGGTCATCCTTAGGCTTGTTGTTAGTAGTGATTTTCTGTTTCTTGCGAGGAGATGGATTTCTCCCATTGTGAGCTTTAGGAGGAGAGGCGTTCCCCCTGTTTTGTTGGCGATTCTTATCCTGTTGGATTTGTCGATGAGGTCGGATGCCATGTTGGAATTTTTGTGGCTGAGTCTGATTCCACTTTCCTAACTGTCGAAAACAGTTGTTCATGCCCGGCTGTTGATTCAAGTTGTGGCATGAATAATTGCAGCTGTTGGAACCGTTCCTCATTGATTGACTCGGATAGAACCTCTTGTTGATCTGTTGATGGAACTGATGTTGATTCAGATGTTTGAATCCTTGTCGGTTCTGCAGTTGGTTCCGAGGTTGGTTGTGAGGTTGGTTCAGAGGTCGGTTGTGAGATTGGTTCAGAGGTCGGTTCTGAAGTCGGTTTTGATTGTATCTCCGACGTCTGTGATTCCTCTTCTGAGACTTGGAACATTCCCCCTCTGTTGATGTTCCAACCGATGGAATGTTCAGTTCTCCATCCACCGCTCCTTTTCCTTTCTCAGTTGAAGTTTCATTAGTCGGTTGAGCTTGCTGAGAAGTGGAGGTTGGATTAATTTTGCAAGTTTCAGACTCAACCGTGTCAGGTTTGGCAACCAGGACATCCACACCCTTGACAAAAGTTGCGGGTGGCATTCCCGTATCCTTGACTATGTCGTAACCGAGTCCTGACACGTCATCCATTTGTCTTCTGTAACTGATGAGATTCTCGATGATCTTGGATGACTGATACAGCTTTATCAGGTTGTCCTTCTCAATTTGAAGTTCCTTGAGAAGAACAGCTATATGCTCGGTTTGTGCGTCTGACTTTTTCATCAGCTGATCGATCTGCGCCTCTTGCTTGTTCAACTGTTCATGCTGCTCCTTGATCTGCTCCTTCAACTCCTCATCGGTTGGAGCCTTAGTTTGGTTGGCAGCATTCAGTTGATTTTTGAGATTATCAATCTCTTCAGTTTGACTCTTAATCAGATCGTCCTTTTCGGTTAAGGATTCTTCAAGTCTGGCAAACTGTTCTTGAAGACTCTTAAACTCAACCAATTGCTGTTGCACTTCCTCATTGAGTGCTAGGAAGTCATCCCAAGAGAGTTCCAACTCTTCATCTAGTGTTTCCTGCATCTTAGAAGTATTGGAAGAATTTAAGTTAACAGGACTAGAGTGTACCTCAGTATCATCCTGGTCGGTTCTAAATACCATGAGACATTGATCCTGACCGATAGCGTTGTTGGTGGAAGTCAGCTCGTCCTCATCTTCAGTGTCGGTGAAGATGTCCATGTCATCAGCTGCTTCTTCTGCAACCATGGCCTTGTTCTTTCCACTTTGCTTGGCCCTCAATGCTTCTCTCTCTTTCTTCGAGAGGTCTGGACAATCAGCTTTGAAATGTCCATCTTTGCCGCATTCAAAGCAACTGTTGTTCACAGGCTTTGAGTTATCTCGAGTTCGTTTGGATTTGTAGAATCTCTTGTATTTTCCGAACCGAGCATCCATGTCAGCTAGCTTCTTTGACATGGCGGCAATGCTCTGTTGCAGCTCTTCTCTGCTTGGCTCCTTCGTAGCTGTGTCCGCAGATCTTGTTGCCCTTAATGTTTGCGGCTTGGAGTAGTCAGCTCGAAGTGCTACTGTTTTTGTTGCTGAACCAACATCCTTATGTCGACTCGTCTGAACCGAGGACTGAGATCTTCGTCGGTTCACCTTGTACTCATTTCCTTTTAAAATTGAGAACAGTCTTTCAGTTCCCATCTCTCCAAGATCAGCTCGGCTCTCATGAATGTTGGTGAAGGTGTCCCATTCAGCCGGTAGAGCTTGTAATACTTTGAGGTTGATCTCTCTCAAAGTATATTTTCCTCGTCGAATGGACTAAATTCTTCGGATGATGTCCATGAACCGAAGCTCTAACTGATCAATGGTTTCATCAGTTCTCAGACAGAAGTTGTCAAAGTCTTGATAGGCATGGGAGAACTTGTTCTCCTTTGTTTCGTCACTCCCTTCACTAAGAGATGCCAAAATATCCCACATCTCCTTAGCGGTGTCGCACTCTTCTATCCATGGAAGATAGTCTTGTCCAACTATGGACATTATAGTGCTCTGAGCCCAGATATCCAGCTGGCTCACTTTAGCTTCCTCTGGAGTGAAGTCTTCTGGCTTTTTCTCAACCATCACCTCAGTTGCATCCCCTTCATTGGGATTTGTAGGAGTGCGAGTGACTTTTTCTCTGATGATGATCGGTCCAGATGTAAGTACTTGTTGCATTCGATGATGCTTTGATAGTAGAATCTTCTTCATCTGAGTTCTCCAGGATGTATAGTTCACAACCGAGAACATGACAACGATCTTGTCTTTAATATCCATCTGCACACACAAACAAAAGAAAAATGCAAGCACATATGCACTAGCGTGAAAAAGAGATCTGTTCAGTTGACCACTGAAGAAAAACACCTCGATTCACACCTCGTGAAACAGAGTCAGCAGTCTTTTGAACCACTGCTCTGATACCACTTGATGGTCCCGATACGAGTTCTGGTGTATGGGGGGGGGGGGGAATACACCAGTTAGGAATTTTAAAAATAACCCCCTGAAAATATCACAATAGAGTAAGAAGACTCAGTTGGAATCACAACTGAGTAAGAATACTTAGCTGGAAGTGTAGTGCTGTGTGGAATGTGGTGGAAATAACAACTGGTATAAAATAACTCACGCTCAGATGCAATGGTCGGTCAATAACCAAGTCAGTTCAGAATGTAAAAATGCAGTTTGAGTGCTGGTTAGTTGGTCAGTTGGATATGCAATAAATAACTGAATAATAAACACAAACACACAAAGATTTACGTGGTTCGGAGAGAACTCCTACGTCCACGGGGAGTTGTGAGTCCACACAACTCAGTCCAATTTCTTTAGGACTTCAACCACAAAGCTTACGCGGGCTTTGCAACCGTTAAGATAAGTTTACGGGTACTTATCAACCTTACAGATAAGTTTACGGGTACTTATCAACCTATCTACTCAATTCCGGGAAGAGTAGGGTCCTAACAATCCTTTTGAGAGGATGTGTAAAAGGGTGGGTTTTTTTAACTACTAGCTCGAACAAGAAGTGAGCTAGGTCTATGAACTCTCAGCTAGTGATGTTCTCAAGGTTAGATCAAAAACACCAAGACATATTCTAACACTCTAGTAACTCTCAACTAGTGATGTTCTTAGAGATTATTTTCAGTTTAGCTCATTTGCGATATGAACTCTCAACTGGTGATGTTCGCTCGTCTATCTCTTTGCTCTCGCACTTGTCTGTCTTCCGGGGTTTTCTTCTAAGTCTTGGTGAATGAATGAATGCCTCTATTTATAGGCAGAGAGAATCAACTAGCCATTGGAAGAGCCGTTGATCTCTGTTCTTGTGAAAGCGATGGCTTGTCTCTCATCTCTGCAGACTTTCCGGATTTGGCAACTGTGAACTTCTGCTTTCCATCTAAGACAACCTTGTGTTGGGCCAAATGAGGTAATGACAGATAGTCAAACCTTCACATGACTTCCTATTTAAAATTCAAATCTTCAACCTTTGACTTTCAACCTTGGTTAGTCGGTTGAGAAGTTTTGGTCTTCATCTGAGTGGTCTTCAGCTGATGTTCCATCTGATCGATATCTTCATCTGACCTTCTATCTGAATAGGAACAGTTGAACTCTCAGCTATCTTGAACTTCATGCTGTTGATCTTATCAGTTCGAGTCCTGCAACTGATGTTCTGTATCTTGAACGCTCAGTTGTCTTTCTTGTAACTGATGTTCTATCTCTTGAACGCTCAGTTGTCTTTCTTGTAACTGATGTTCTATCTCTTAAACGCTCAGTTGTCTTTCTTGTGTTCTGAATCTGATCAGTTGGCTCGAACGCTCAGATGACTTTCTTCTATCTGATGTTCTCTTACATCTTCCTCCTTGAACTCTCAGTTGTCTTTCTTACAACTGATGTTCTATCCGAGTGGTTGGCTTCACATCTGAAGTTCTATCTGAGTGTAGCCATGTTGCCGTCTTCAGCTGGAGACATGTAAAGATAAAATCTTAACAATGCTCAAATAGCGAACCTAAAAGCTAACATTAGGATCTGGCAACATCTACTCGGTTGGGGTCAATTAGTTTTGGAATCAATCAAAACTTTACTTAAATTTCCCAATAGAGTTATACCGAAATGAAATCAGGGCATTACAATAAGGATTGTCTCTCCAATAAAATCAACGCATAGACAAAATCACTACTAGAAAAATGCACATACATAACGCAGCTTTTATAACGGACATTTTGAAACTGCGTTATGTATGTGCGCACTTTTTACAAAGATAACGTAACTACAAATGTCCGTTACGAATGCAGTGTTATCTATGTTATTTGTAACGGTATTTTCTCATACGTTATAATTGAGTGTTATCTATATTATTTTTTGTAACGGTTCACGGAACCGTTACAAAATACGTTATGTATAAGGTAATTTGTAATAACGGTTTATTAAACCGTTAACCTCACCGTTACTAAAAATCAAGTTATTTTTTCAATTATTTTATTTGGAATTAATATTCCTAATTCCTATTCTAGCGATCTTCAGTCCTCAAAACAAAAATTTCAGTTCCCTCCCTGTGTTCCCGCTCGCGCTCCTCTCCTCCTCTTCTCCTTCTTCACCACCGGTCATCGGAATTTCCCCAATCACTGCCCCCACCTCGTTGCCCATCGATATCTTCAGTCCCACCCCCAAAATTGTATCCTAATTTCGAATCCACGCCCCAACATCTTCTCCTTCGTGCACCGCCGACGAGAATTTGGTTAATTTTTGTCTCCGGCGAGGTCACTGCCCCAACATCGCGAGAAATTGCCCTAATTTTCGAATCCCCTTCCGCTGTCCACCATCTTCTCCGCTATCTGCTACCACATTCTGATAACCACCTACAATGGTCGCCGCCTGCACCCAAATTAGGGCCCCAGCCTGAAAAACTCAGCCATACACGCCTCTGCTCTCCAAATCTTGCACCACCTTCAGCCTTGCACCACCGCTCCTCAGTCTGTCCGGTGAGTTTGTCTCTCGCATTTCCCCCTTTTCTCTGATATTATAGTTACGAAGGCTTTTGGCAATGAGATCTATTATCTGTGCCATTATTCCTTCTCTCTCAAGCAGGAACGTGTACGTGTGTGTGTGTGTGTTGTGCGTTTTTTATATTTGTGTGCGCGCGTATGGCTATTTCACTAGTTGGCTATGGAGGATTGATCTGTCTCTACGTGTGTGAATATGTTTGTATTAATTTTTCTGTGAAGAATTTATTGTCAGTATGCTTTCTATATTTTGTGAATGATTTGTTTATAGTTGAGATTTAAATTCCGATGTGAGTTGTGGTAGAATTCTTCACTGAGGAACTCGTGAGTCATGATCTAAACTTTTAATTAATACAAGAGTTGTGATTCATCCCAAAAACTGCTTGCTAATTAAAAATTTTCTGGATTATTCACGTAAACTAAATGTGGTGTATTCTTGAGTTTTAAGCTTTTGTGAATAAGTTAAAAATCAATATCATGCAGAGATGTCTTGTTACATTTGTTGAATTTCAATAGTTTCCACATAATATAGCTTAAAGTAAAACAAAATTAAGAGAATGTGAATCAATGTATCTATATTTCAAAATTTGCCTGCTGTAAATATCAGTTTTCTATTGGTAATACAGTATCACTACAACTTAAACTAATTATAATTCGTCTGGTATTCGTACCTTAATCAGACGTATATGTATATTATATATCCATCCACCCTCTCTGCCTGGATTTATTCTATTTTGCATCCCATTTTCTCTCTCTAATTTCATCCATCATCTTACGTGACAATCATTTGTTAAATAAATTTATCATTAGTTAATTAATTTGTGCTAATTCCTTCTAATCTTACCCAGAATTTAAAGCCATTTGAACTCATTAAAGCCATTCTACCGGCCCAGCCCAGCCCATTTCTAATTCATTCGCTCTTGTTTGATTTGTTGCCATCTAACTAATCTATTTTATTTTTAATCACTATATATCTTTAAATTCTGGTAATTATTTTGGCCTTTGAATTTTGTTAATAGTTCATTAGTACGTTATATCTGTAAATTTTGTGTTACTAATTAAACTTCCATTACTAGATGGAGAAGGATATTGTGTGTTGGTTTGTTTTTTGAGGGAATGCTCATTTTTCTTTTACATATAAATGGTTTTGACTTGTGACTTAAAAACTGCCCGTGTCTCTTTCAGTACAAACTAATTATAGCTTCCATACTTTGTATCGAATAGCTTTAATTGCAGTAGTATTTCAAATTGAATTCTTTGATCTCAAGAATATTTACTCCAGCATTTCTATCCTCTTTTGTTGGGATTGCCCTAAGTTACATGTCTATGCTTGTTTCGTGGTTGTAGATTAAAGTCTTGCCTCTTTCCTTCTCGAGACTCCTCCTTTAAATTTCGTTGTCGCGCTGTTGCGGTTTGAATCAGCAGCTGTAGGCTTGCCGGTGAGTCTCTACACCAGCTCCTTGAAGTTTTCTGCATCAGTTTTATTGCTTTCTATTAGCAAGAAATGATTTGATCAGTATTTTCTTCTGTTATTTATGATTCTGCTCAGTTGTTGTTGCATATGTTTGTATTGTATATAAGATATAATGCACTTGTTCTCGTGTTAGCCTTTCTGTTAGATTTGATAGCTAAAGTTTGGGGGCATCCATTGAAATGGACGTTGTGTTGATATTTGAGTGCATACGTTATACTTGTAGGACTGAAATTGGGTATTTTTTTTGGATATTAAATCTGATCCTGGACAAAACAGGAAATATTTTGATGTTCATGTCAAAAGAATAGGTTAAATATTGCATGCTTGAGCTTCATAAGTATTCTGTATAGTAATAGGTTATACGATATATTTTAGTTTTACCTGCTCCTATTTGATTCTACGTTATGGAAAAGTTGTGATTTTTATTTTTATTTCATTGTTTTTTATTATTAGTTATTAACTCCTAAATAACTTTGTTTTGAAGTGCTTTGAGTATTGTCAATGCACAAAAGGGAAAGAAAATGAAAAAAACGAATTGGGAAGTTATAAAGGTTGGCAATCTTATTTCTACGTAATATATTAATTCTATTAAACATTGTGCTTATTTTATTTCTCAATATTATAGGGTCCTATTCAACCTGATGACAAGCAATGTGGATATTTCGTGATGCGATTTATGAGGGATATCATCACACGGTTAAAAAATGACACTCCTCTTCCATCATTGGTATCTTCATTACTAACTTTTTAATCTTTATTGGCTTTGGTTATCTATGCCTTAGGAATTAAAAGAGTTCAGTCAATGAAACTATAAGTGTTTGAACTTTAATTCGTTTATTTTCTAATGTCATATTATTAGTTATTAATTCATTTATCAACTTGTTTGTATTCGTAGTTTAAGGATGCTCGTACATATTCTCAAGCGGAGATTGATGAGGTTCGTGCGGAATGGGCAAGTTGTGTGATATCGCATGTCTTCAATTGAAACACAAGGTATTATGATTGCAAGAAATATTCAGCAGAAATCCTAGTGATCATTTTGTATTTTGTGATGCAACTTATATGTTCATTTATGATATATAGCTAGATAGAACAAGTGTGACATTTGGATGACAATGTATGGATGTTTGGGATTACAATGTATGGATGTTTGTGGATGTTAATGAAATTTTGTTATTCTATATATACAGGAAAATTGGGAAAAATTATATATACTATTAGCGTTATAAAAAATGAAAAAACATAACGCAAAAACAACGTCATGAAAAATTGAAAAAACCGTTATCAATAACTGTATAGGTACCGTTATCTAAAAGAAAAATAGCGTTATAAAAAATGCATTAAAAATAACGCAGAAACGACGTTATAAAAAATTGAAAAAAACCGTTACCTATAATGCATTTCGTAACGGAAAAAATAAATTTTTAATAATGGTAAGAACCGTTACGTAAAATTATAACAATAACGGAGAAAATATGTTATCTATAAAATACAAACCGTTATGTATAATATTATACATAACGGTCATTTGTCCGTTATGTATGTGCGTATTATAGATAACACTATTATACGTAACGGTTTTTTGACCACATAGATAACGGAGAAACTGCGTTATGTATGTGCGTTATTCTAGTAGTGAATTTAGCAAAATATGTTTAAGAGATTATATAAATCAGTATCTAAGCCATTTATATACTCAAATCTTCTGGAAACAAGTTCAAGTGACGAGCTAATATATTATTTCCCAAAAATCGTTCATGCATTCATGTTCAAGTTGAATATTCTACTAGACAATTTATCGAATAGTTGGTATTCTGAAGACTTTTGTTTTTATCCAAATTCATGAGGTTGTCATTTACTGTATACTCGACACAAACATTCATAATGTATCATTACAGAGACCTTGTAAACAATATATTCACATGCAAGTGGATTAACATAAAACTACATAGCGGTTCAAGAGTTATGCTTCATGGAGAATGGGTCGAAACATTTTACTTAGACATTTTCTAAAATGAGTTTCTGCACACAGGTCGTTCTTAGACACGAAACTAACTTCGCTCAGATGTTGAGAAGATTCGAGACTTAGTTTTATAGAAACTTTAGGATGTCTAGGTCATTTTAAAACAAACTGTTCATGAAGAAATTCTACGACGAGAAAGATATGCTTGCCGGAATGCGACTATGCAGATTTAGAAGAAAAACTGACTGCGCAACATTTTTGTATAAACCACCATACCCTTTTCGCTATTTAGAAAAATCTATAATTTTGCAGATACATAGAAGACATGTCAAAGTACAACATATCAAAAATTTAGAGCAAACCGAGCATTCTAACTTATAGAAACAGAGGCCGATCAGCAGCAAAAATTATGACAAGATAAAGGAGTTATCGTAGAGTGTAAATTTAATTTCCTAGCTCATGTATGCTTTGGTTCTATTTCAAGGTTCGTCAAATTCACATCTATGGAAGTATATACTTAAAAGAAACCAGAGGAGTCGATCCCTCACATAATCGACATAAAACAACGACATTTACATCTTCCAAACTCATTAAAACAACCAATAAACTTCTACTCTAAACATGCGCACTCACATCGTCAAATTCTCCGTCATGCTCAACCTCTAATCCTCCTAAACATGCTTATAACATCATAATATACATGAACACAAGAATAAAATGAAAGTTAGCCGAGATACCTAGCCTCCAAACTCTCAACTCTCGGTTTGTCTCTCTCGATCTCTTGTGAATTCCCTCACTGTCTAGCCGCTGCTACTGCTCCTCCTCTGTTTCCTTACCTCTTCATAGAGTCCCGACACGATGGCGGCGGCGTCGAGGTGGTGATGGTGACAAGATGGTGGTAGCTTGGTGGTGTTTAGATTAGAGTTGGGAATAGTGAGGTTTGAATCTTGAAGAGTAATTGAAGGAGAAACTGAAAATGGTGGTGTGTTGAGCTTGTGTGTTGCTGCTGTTACTTATAGGAGATGAGAGGACTATTGCGTGTATTGTGTGTGTGTTTTCAGTGGACTGCAGTGCCATTGAATGGTGCATGGAGACGTGTGGCAGCGATAGAGTAGGTTTTTGTGTATGTTTGTAGAGTGTAATTATTACACACATGCTTCTATTATCCCACAAGAAAACTTCTCTCCTCATTTCCAAGAAAGTCGTCCCTCACTCCTCTCTTTCTCATATTTTCTGATTTCCTTCACTTTTCTTGTCTTCTAGCATTTGTCTTGCATGGTGTATAAATAATGCTAATAGTAGAGTAGGTGATAGGCTAATATAACACTTTTGCTTGCGCGCACACACAAAATACATATACACATGCATATAACACATGTAATTATACTCACACATATGTACACATAATATTACGAGCACACACACAAATATATGTATAGTTATAAAATATAATATATTCTTTTATATCTTAATTCGCTTCTTAAATCGTGGCGCGTCGTTTCTTAGCCGAATCGTAATTTCGATCGAACATTCTAATAGAATTTTATATTATGGTTCCATCGAGCTCAATATCGAATATTAAATTCTAGACAGATTTTTCTAAAAATTGACGAGAAGATATGCGGAATAATTTCACATTGTCACATTCATATATTTCTATCACATAAGATTAATTATTCTAATTAATCAAAATTACATATTCACATAATCACACAATCGCATAATCACATACTCATATAATCACATTTTCACATTTTGAAGTAAATAGAACCACAAGAAAAAATGGAACACATAAATATGTGATGCATGATGAAATTGAATTTGAATCCTTTAATTCTATTATCTAAAATAAAATATCATTTTGAACTTGTAAATAGAACTTTCATCAACTTATTTCTTTTTGAAAATATTTGGAAAAAAAATAGGACCTTCTAACAGTTATCTTCTTAAAAAAAATTCCAGGGACGAAAATTTGGGTTGTTACACAAATCAATTAGATTGCGTTATGTGTATCAGTTTATTAATTTATTTATAATTATTTGTATATATTGTTTCCATAAATTGAGAAGTTAGTTATTAGTAATTTAAAATATTAGTACTTATTATAAGGCTGACTCACTACCCACGTGGAATTGACACATCAAGAGTGGGCACGTTAATGGTGCCCACGGTGGGTAGGAGAGCGGAACCGTGTATACTATATACTAATACTTATAGTGTAGATTGATTTATTGAAGCAGACATAATATATACCTTCCGACTTTTACAAGTAACAACTATCATAATTTATACCTTCCGACTTTTACAAGTAACAACTATCATAATTTATACCTTCCGACTTTTACAAGTAACAACTATCGATGTCAAGTTCTGTTCGCTAATTTCTTTCACACTGCAAGTGCACGGGTGTAATTGAGTACATGGAAGCAAGGTCGTATTTCACAGAGACTGATGGGCACTTGAATATGCATAGAGCTTTCATTCTTGAGTTTTTCAATTGGAATCTTCGGCTCTTCATATGAAGTCCCACTCCTAAGCGTGATGGCCATGCATTGCTCCTTTGGATTGACGATGGTATTACTTGGAAATTGCCCTTGTTGATGTTGGCTTGTCAAGATGTTAACAATATGACCAATTTGCTTCTCCATTATTGTCATCCGTGTCTCCAACTCTTTGCCTCTCATATCACTTGCTTGGATGAATTTCATAAGTGTGTCCTCAAGTTGTGATTTCTTCTTCTCCACAATTTCACCATTAGAGACAGCAAATACAGGCGGTGGTTGCAACGCATTGTTGGGATTCGCATATGAAAGGTTAGGATGAGTCCTAGTACCTTGATATTGGTTTTGAGGCCTTTGTGATGTCTCATAAACTGCTCCAGAAAGGTACCCATACGGCTGCTTGTAATCCTCATAATACAGTCAATTGACATAATTGACATCTTCCACATCAACTACTCCTACTTGAGATGACCCATGCTTTTGATTCATCATATCCTCTATCTTGGACGCCAAATTTGACATTTGAGCAGTCAGTTGTGCTATGGGATCGTCGTTTGTTAGGATCGCCACTTTCTTTGGTGCACTCCTCGCATCCGGCCATTGATGATTATTTGTTGCTAACTTCTCTATGATGTCCGTTGCAGTCGCATATCCACACTCCAAAATATCTCCTTGGCCGGCAGCATTCAAGAGATTCTTGATTTCTCTATTGCACCAATAGTAAAAAATCAGCACCTTCTTATTGGCAGAAATCCCATGATTAGGACACTTTCGCAGCATCCCCTTGAATCGCTGCCATGCCTCATAGAAAGTCTCTCTGACAGAATTGTTGAATCTCCAACCTCAGCTTCATTGTCTTGCTTGGAGGAAAGTAATTGTAGAGGAAAATCTCCGCAAAATCATTCCAAGTCGTGACTGCAGTCAGATCTAAATAGTGGAACCAAATCTTAGCCTCATCTCAGAGGGAGAAAGAGAAGAGACAGAGCTTTATGGCATCTTGTGGAACTCCGTTTTGCTTGACCGTCTCGCATATCTCCAGGAATTGACTCAGATGTGCATGAGGATCTTCAGCCGGCCTTCCTCCAAATTGATTATTTTACACCATGGAAATAAGTGTCGGCTTGAGCTTAAATGTGTTTGCATGAATAGTTGGTCCAAATGCTCCTCTTTGCTGCACCACTGGTTGGAATTTGCTTTTGATAGACCTCTCATCTCTAGCCCTCTATGCTTCTAGCAACTACTGTACTTGTTCTTGCAAAGCTTTAACTACTGGGTCGGGAGCTGGATTAACCACCTGGTCCTCCATGTTCTTTTTTCGAACTCTTCTTGCATTGTTGCGATGACAAGTAGCTTCAATCTCTGGGTTAAGAGGCTCCGAGGGTTATTGTTGTGACCTCCTTTGCATGCACTACCTGTGAACACAACAAGAAAAATTAAATATTAGTATAATAGTAATAATATATGTCTAAATTAGTCTCAAACAATCCAGTCAGAATATTGTTTAAATTAAAACAGTCCCCGAAAACGACATCAAAAACTTGTTCGCTAATTTCTTTCACACCGCAAGTGCACGGATGTAATTGAGCACAGGCAAGCAAGGTCGTATTCCACAGAGACTGTAATAACCTAACAAGTACTACTTTCAACTGTTATCCTCTATTTAGACTCCGAACTTTAATTTGTGGGGTTTCTAATTAAACTAATCAAATAAACAAAGAGCAAAAAAAAAATAATTGAAGATTCAAATATGAAAAAGATATCCTAAGGCTTCAATTTCAATAGATAATTAAACTTAAACTCTTACCAATTAACCAATTAACAAGGGACTCAACTCTTCTTGAGACAATCACAAAATTAGTTAAGGCATACTCTCGTACTACCTAACGTAGATTATTCACTAGGATTTTCGTCTCCGACAAACATCATAAGCATGTAACTCCAAAAAGATCCTAAGATTAAAGCCCTCATACAAAGCCTTTCCCTCTCAGTGATTTCGCAGTGTGTGTCCTATATTCCAGTTCATGTATTAATCCTCATCTCTCGACTGTTGAATTAACACAACTAATATGCACAATTGGTGGCCAATCAATCAAGCATGCAAGACAATTCAAGAATATAGAAAAGAAGAGAGAGACATAAATTAGTTAATTGATAAGAATTAAAGTTAATTATCCATCTACACTCTAACCCTAGGATATAAAAGACTTAGCTACTCATAATTAAATCAAACACACAATCAAAAGAAAAGGAATTCATAAACATTAAATAAGAAAAACTGTAGTCGAAATAATTCTTGTCTTGAACTCTCGAACAAGTTTTCAAAACTCCAAGACAAAGCTAAAAGAAAATAAAAACTAAGAATAATAATAAAAGTTGTAAGATGGTGTCTCTTCTATGCAATAGAAGGAGTATCTATAGCTAAATACCTAAGACAAAATGTGTAGGAAACAAATCCAAACAAAGAAGGGAATTAAAATCAAAGTAATAAGGTTTTTGGGCGGCCGCACGGGAGACCGCATGAAAAGGCCATGAAAATCCCCTTTTTTGAAGCAAAAATGAACCTCATGTGGTCCCGTCATGCGCCCGCATGGCAGCGCGCAACAATTTTCAATTGGCTCGTTCTCCCTCGTTTTAACTCCGATTTTGGATCCATTTTTGCCTAAGAACTCCTATTAAGCTATACTTTCATCTTATCATGTTAAATTTGCATAATTTTGATTCCAATTTTCTGAAAAATCAAACAAAGTATGACGAACATCATATTTCACAAATTAACAATAATTAAGCACAAAACTCATTACAAACATGATTTCTCAATACAAATTGACATCAATTAAGCCTATAAAGATGAGAAAATCCATGTTTAACAAGTTCATCTGCAAGTAATTTTTTACTTCAAACATTACAAGAATAATTATTATTAGTATATTTCATATTTACTTATACATAAAATTTATGCCACCTTTTTCATGTATACTTATATGTTTGCAATATTATATTTAAAGAGGTATATTGACAAAGAAAGCTTCTACATATGGAAAAAAAAATGCAAATGAAATTCAACTGATTTGACTAGTAAGTAATACAATCTTTGAAAATATATATGGTTATGTATGCTTATACAACTAACTACTTGTAATTTGGATTAATTTTATTGTTTATGTTTATAGGTACATGAGGTAAAAAAGATGCCTAATTGCATTCACTGCGATGCTTCCAGATTTGAATATGAACCTCCTACCTTTTGTTGTGATAATGCAAAAATCAGACTTGCATTTTCGAAAGTTCCAGATGAGTTGTTTGAATTGTTTACATCTCAATCACAAGAAGCAATTGATTTCCGAAAAAATATTTGCTCCTACAATAGCATATTCTCATTTATTTCGCTTGGTGTAAAATTGGATAGAGAACTTGCATCTACAAGACGAGGAGTTTATTCTTTTCTAGCAGAAGGAATGGTTTATCATGATCTTCCAGGTTTTGTTACACAAAGTGACGTTGAGAACAGAATGAGCATAATGCAAAATCAAAATATATGAGAAATAGTTGTAAAGTAACTTATTAAAATTTTGGAAGTCAATCCGTATCCAAAATTCTTTCGAAGATTGAAAGACTATCTTTTAATGAATAATGGTCATCTTCTGTAACAACCCGAATTTTCGTCCCTAGAATTTTATATTAAGAATAAGATAACCATTAGAAGGTCCGTATTTCCTGAAAGTTTATAAAAAAAGAAAAAAGTTAATAAGTCTTTGAGAAGACAAATTTCTACTTGTAAGTTCCTATGAGGTTTTACTTTAAAAAATAGCTAACGAGTCTAAAATTTATTCATGCATTGCATAATCTATGTGTTCCAATTATTTCTATGGTTTCAGTTACTTCATTATATGAAAATGTGATTATGTGCATAAGATTAATTAGAAATAATTAATCTTATGTAATGAAATTTTTATTCATAATTAATAATGTCAATTACCTCGTATATATTTATCCGTTATTTTTAGGAAAATTTCGTCTAGGATTTGATATCCAATATTGGACTTGTTAGAATCGTAATATTAAATTCTATTAGAGTATTCGATCGAAGGTACGATTCGACTAAGAAACGACGAGCCGCGATTTATAAAGACGAATAAAGAGGATAATTGTTTAATATAATATATAAATGTGTGTGTGTAATAAGTGTAACCGTGTGTGTATGTCTACACATAAATATATATATATATATATGGTATGTCTGTTGAGTGTGCATAAGAAAGACTACAAGTTGCTTAATAAAACAAATATTAGAAGACAAAAATATAAGAAGGATGACTCACCAACACTAATCAAAATCATAAATTAAGAGAGAGAGGGAAGCAGCCGATTTTGGGAGAAGAAAAATCTTCCTTTATTGTATTTAAAAGAAAAAGCAATAATCCCCTATTTTCTAGCCTATATCTGCCACTACCATTTTCCTCGTATCATTTGTACTGCATGGTAATTATTTGGAAAGAAAAATGAAGCAACACTCTCATCCTCTTCATACACGCCAGTAACAAATCACCTTCCCCTCCTTTTCATTCCGCCAATGCACCTTCTCCTTTCAAAATTTCTGCCCATCCATTCAAAATTGTGGCAGCCCCATCATTACTTTCATACTCCCTCACACACTCCAAGCAAGGCAAGAGAAATATAAACACCCTCCTCCCCTGTTCTCTTCACTCTCGGCACAACATAATTAGACATACACATACAAAGTCTTTTGTTTCTTTCTCTCCACAAACACCACCGTGTTCGCCACCGTTTCCTGCCGTAGCCGTGTCATCGTCGTCGTGGCTGAGTCACCATCGTCGTCGGGACTCCACAGAGAGGTGAAGACGTAGAGGAGCAGCACCTAGCAGCAGCTGGACAGGAGAGGAAATTGCGAGGGATCAAGAGGGCAAAATCGAGAGTTGAGAGTTTGGAGGCTAGGTATCTCGGCTAACTTTCATCCTCATGATAATCTTGTTTATGACTTTAGGAGCATGTTTAGGTGGATTAGGGGTTGAGCATGGCTGAAAATGATAAGATGTGAGTGAGCATGTTGGAGTCGAAGTCTATTGGTTGTTTTGTTACGGTGTGACGATCTCGTGACTTTGTTTGATGTCGAATATATCGGGAATCGACTCCCATATATCCTTTGTAATATAATCTGCATAATATATAAGACTATTTGTTGGGATTTACGGTTAGAGAAAACCAGATTTACGTATCCAAGTTATGAATGTAATTTCGTATTTACAGCATGTTGCCGAGATAAGTCGATAACTTTTTCAGTAGGTTAGATTGCTTCAAATGCTTTGAAATTTTAATATGTTATTCTATGCCATGCCTTCTATGTGCCTGCAAAATATGAAGGTTTAATACCGAGTAAACTGAACATAGTATCTCCTAGAAAATGGTTGCACGAACAGCTTTTGAAACTGCGTAGTCACCTTCCGATGAGAATAACTTTCAAACCGTTGAATATTTTCGATTAAATTCAACTGCATGTTCAAATAGAGTTAACAATGTCTCTGTAATGATAAGAAATACATCATCATGTCAAGTATACCGTGAATAAAAGAACCTCTAGAATATGGATGATGAAGGCAAATCATAAGTCGCTGTACGCCATATGTTTGATAGAATGCTACATAGATTATTCAAGCACGAAAATGAATACAAAAATGATTTTCGGCATGTAATTATATTAGCTTGATCTTAAACCATGTTTACAGAATGATGGAAGTATATAAGTGATGTAGGTATTGAATTGTATAATCATTGAGCATGTTTTACTAATTTTTGTTAATGAGTTGGTTTTTATTAAGATAAGAAATCATTGTGTAACGACCCTTATTCATTTCATCTTAGCTCCTAAATCGTAGCTAATTTTTACATGAGGTCAGTTTCATAGTAAAGTATGCAGTGAAAGCTTTCAAGAATGATAATCAGTATATTTTTGTCATCCTTGATCAGTTTGTTATGATACGTTCAACATGGCTACTTAGAAATAAATTGTTGCACGCCAACTGTCTGTATAAATGCCTCTATGAACTTCTTAATATTAAAAATCAACTTTGCATGATTTTATTAATTTGATTAAGTGTATTGGCTTTATTAATTGACATATGTGCTGATTATATGTATATACATGAATCTAAAAATTTACTAATTATTTTTGGTGAATTATGTTAAAGATTATGTTCCAAAAATATTTATTTGAGCATAAGTATTGGATGAAATGCATATGTAAAATATATTATATGAGCATCTTATGTGTGTTATGTGACATGACATAAAACAAATTTTTAATATAAGAATAAATCGGGAATAGGTGGACCTAGGACATTGTTGTAAACCTCGTTAGTCTTTCTTTAATTAGAGGCCTAAGATTGTTAGATCGTCTTGTAGGAGACATCGGCAATACTACTGAAGGAACCAATTTACCTAACAAGAAGTGAAAGGTGAGTTCCTATTTTCAAACTGTGGGTTAGAATCCTACGGAGGTAAATTTCGGGTTAATGAACCCTAAGCTCTTTCTCAAGAAAATGATATGCATGCTTTATTACTCGTTGTTGTGTTTACCAAAGAACGGGTATTCCTTCCGTTATCAGTTCGCACCACAGGGTGCCGACCACTATTAAACGATCGGTCCCCGGCTTTGATCGAGCAGGGGTGTGTACACAGAAGACTGTTTATGGGTGAAATCAAAAGGGATTTCTCATGGCAGCAACTCGGTCCAATTAACGGGGCTAGCTACCCCTTTGATGTCCCGGCTGGTAACACAATGGAGCAAGTAATTGTGCGCAATAGACGAGCTTTGCTCTAGGATAAAATGTTTTACACTTATATGGGATTTAAATGTTTTCTTTTCAAAGTATCGTCCCATATATGTGAAGCAGCATGCAATATCTTTATGAAAATGTTTTGAGTTAAAATGTTTGCCAATGAGGGCAAGAACTCACTGAGTACGCTAGTACTCAGCCCAAAATAATTTGTTTTAAATGCAGGATGAGCGACGGGATGGAAAGTGGTGTGATGGCTTCCGAAGTTATTTGGGTGGCGACTATTTAGATCGTCATCATTATTTTGCTTATCATATTGCGGTGGTTCTACATTTGATATTCACTCGAACTACGAACTTATCTTCGTTTTATGATCGCGGGTAATTAATTAAACTCAAACATAAGTTGCTTCAGCCGTGCAGGGTCCGAAGTCCTCATACTTCGAATCCTAGTTATATTTGGGCAAGTTTATCGTTGAACAAAACTCATTTGATTCCATGAACATGTTTACTTATTAAACATGTATCCTATTTCTATTTACTTTTCCAAATTAAAACATTTCTAAGTATTCTTCCCTGTGGTGATCCGGTCGATCCGCATAGGCCGGGTGGCGGGTTGTTACATCTTCATAGTTCAAAAGATGTGAACTTAGATCAATGAGTATACAATTCTCCACAAGTGTAATGCCCCAGAAATTCCTTACGATCTCAAAAATTTAAAGTTTATTAAATAAATGGCTTTGCACGCCTAAGTTTACGATTTTGAATTCTAAGACTAACGGTCGAATCCGTTTCTGAAAATAAATTACGGAAGTCAGCTAGTTGACTACTGTATTTAGGGTTAGCGCGTACGAAAAATTTTTAGTTCGTGAACTCAGAACGGAAAACCGTCTGATTTTTACATTCACGAAATCGCGATACGAACTCGCCCGAGAAAGTTCGTTTTTATGATTTTCCGGACAAAACTCGGACTGTGTCGTCCCGAGTTTTTGTTAAAATAAATTTTATAAATTTATTTTCCGATTAAGTTTTATACGTTAGAATTTTCGGTCGAATCGGATCGCGACGATTTTGTGCCGAGCTACGTTTTTCGTCGTACGATTTCCGTAACGTCGTATCGCGCCGGAAAAGCGCGTATTTTCTTTCTCCTTCTCCCTCCAACCGACTTCACCTCTCTCACATTAGGGGATATTTTGATTTTATAATGTTGTTATGAGGACACCTATTGTTTTAACTATTCACACTTTACACTTGTTACCTTATAATATGTTATGACATTAGGTTAATACAAATAAAATCACATCTCCTCCTCCTTCCCTCCCCCCATTTTTTCGGCAGCTTCATCTTCTTTTTCGGCAAGGTATTCATCTCCTCTTTAACTCTATCCATCCATCATCCTCTTCTTTTTATTTTTCCTTTTGATCGAAATTTTAGAAGTGATGAATTAGATGATTCAATCTTGAATTAATGAAATTAGATGTATTAGATAGGGTAATTAGGGTTTAGAATTGAGCAAAATCAAGAACCCTAATATCCTCTATATTACCGAAATTTTTAGGGCTTTAGTAGGATTTTTGGATTTCTTCAATTGATGATAAATTCATGTTTAATAAGTGCCTAATTAGTGATTAGAACAAAGAAAAATCGAAAGCCCCATGTTATGTTGAAAACCGATTTAGGGTTTGAGTTTGAATTTGGGGATTTTTGCATGTTAGTGTTTAATTGGAGTTCAATTGATTAATTGATGTTATAATAGGTTGATTAATGAATAAATGGTGTTAACTGGAGAAGAAAACCACTCTCTTAACCTATGTATAAATACCGAAATTTATAAGAGTTTTAGGAGTTTTCATGTGTTTGGTTTAATTGATATTATTGTCTATGATGGACTTGAGAACAACTTTGTAGTTGACGTCATGAGCTTTCGAGCTAATATAATATGAGCTATAGTGATAGTCGAGAACTAGAACGAGAAATTTGATAACTTGCTTTGGTTTAGTACATGTTAGTTAAAAGCCGACGTTTAGAACGTCGTGCTATTAGAAGAGTTTTGAGAAGGAGTTCATCTCGTACGGAAGTACGTGATGACTGCCTTGAGGGTCCAGTTTCTTGAGAAATCGAATACGAGAGCTTAGAACGAACCTAAGACGTTATACGTCGATTCTATCGAGCATCTAGGGTTATCGCGGCAGTTTTGCGACTCTCGCCGGAAACTGTAATAACTTCTAGCTCGTTTATCGGATTTGCGATCCGTAAATAGGAGCGTAACCTAGACATCCCAAACTTTCCAACGGTATAGGGCTCATCCCCTGTTTCCAGATCCCCTGTTCTGGGCAGTCCCCAGAGTCACTGTAATGCGCAGTGAAATTTCAGTTTCATTTCTTCTAAGTTGTTTCGTTCGCAACTTAGTTTCCTTCGATCGTTTAAACCGTAATAACTAACGACAATCTTCCTACTGACCCTAGAGTCAAGTATGGAGCCTTGAGTGATAAAACCAGTCTAGATCTCATCTCTTATCCATTCAAGTAAAGAAGTAGTTAAGCGAGAAATTTCATAAGTTGTTTAATGAACTAAAACGTAATTTTTCCTAAGTTGATTCTTCCAACTTAGTTCCTTATGATCTTTTAAGTCGTATTAAGCTATCGACTACCCTCTCTACTGACCTAAGAGTCAAGTATGAGACCTTCCGAGTTCTAAACGGTATTTGTTCGAGTCTCGTTCCCGTTTAAGTAAAATGAAACTAGTAAGCGTGCAAATGCCTAAAGAATGAAACGACTAAAACCTTTTTCGATTTCTTTGATCGATTATCTTTTACGACCCGTTTTTAAGCATTATTATTTTGCGATGAAGGAGGAAGCCAGCTGTAAAGAAAGGACGGAAGATCCGAAGTTTGGAAGCTAGTGCTTTTAGTTCTGTATTACGAGGTGGGCTTTTATATACAAAATAAAACGAGCAATGCTCGGAAAATCTTTCTTTATCGCTTTGATATCTGTGTTTTCCAAGTGATATTATGGCATGATCTGTTTTATGTTTTATGTGAGTTCTCTTGTACCTATCTGAGTCAACATTCGTGTTTTCCAGATTTAGAGTTAATCTAACTAGGTTAACTAACGATCGGCTCTGAGTTAGCTTCTAAGTGCTTTCCAGAGTTAGTGCACTTTGTAACCTGTCGTGTATGTGATATCCTGTTGAGGGATACCAGCCACGGTGAATGAGAATTGGTCAAGATTGAACGTAGCATACCAGAAAATACTCGGCCGAGTAAATTGTGAAAATCAGTCAGAAAATGTTTAGTAGACATGGGTTCTTTCAATAAAATCCCGATGTGCTACAATTATGAAATGCCATAATTATCTATACTTATGATTATGATTTCGGCATCGTGCCCACTAAGTACTTTTGTACTTAGCCCTGCATTGTTTTCTAAATGTGCAGGTTGAAGCGATGTGGCAACGGTTGAAGTTGAGTTGAAAGGATAGGATGCTTTAGTTAAGACTCTTCCGCTGCAGAACTCTAAGTCTTGAGAATATGTACTTTTGAACAATACACTGTAGTTTAAGTCTGTAAATTGAACTTTGTTTCTTTTGTGTACTTTGTCGAGTAATCACTCGTGATTAACTCTTTCTTTATATTATTCAAGTCGTGTTCATTGAATGTATGATGTCTTATATGTATGTTTAGTCAGCTAGCCCCCTTCTTCCCCGTTTCTTTAATCCAACCCCAGTCGCACCCCGGCTTCTGCCGTCCCTCAGGATTTGGGGCTGTGACAGAGTGGTATCAGAGCAAGGTCTGTTTCCTGCTCTGATCATGAGTCATTCTTTTATAGTATAAGTTATTCTTTTAAGTGATACTACAGAGTGGTATCAGAGCAGAGGTTCGTCTCTTGCTCTAACTATGAGTCAATCTTCTTGTTCGAGTCAATTTTCTAGTATGAGTTATTCTTTTAGTAATACCACAAAGTGGTATCTGAGCAGAAGTTCGTTTTCTACTCTGGTCGCGAGTCAGTCTTCTAGACTGAGTCATTCTTTCAGTAATACCACTAAGTGGTAACGGAGCGGTAAGTTGTTTCCTGCTCTGGTTATGAGTCATCTTTTTCTAATACGAGTCATTCCTTTAAGTAATATCACAGAGTGGTATTTTTATGCAAGTCTTCCTTCGAGTAATAGTATAGAGTATTCATTCGTACTCTATATCGAGTCTTCTTTCGAGTCATAAGATGGAATAATGGTATGTACTTTAGGTCAGAATCTTCCGTCAAGTAGAAGATAAGAGTTAGACTATAACACTAAGATTGAGAATGTAGATGTCAACTCAACCTCCCGCTCCGTCGACTCAACGAGGAAAAGGAAAGAATTTCAATTATGTAATTTCTTTTAAATAAGAAATTTTATGAGCAAGTATTCAATAGAAATTGAGAATGAGAATGAGTTGTGTTTTAAAAAAAAAATAGAATTTTACAGAAGTATAATTTTTTTTATATACTTTACGTGATTATGCGATAGTACAAGTACTATCTTATGTGAAATTATTTGCGCGATAATTTCCTTTTTATGAAAAATTATGCGGATACAAGAATATAGCCGGATTTTAGGGATTTTTCCCGGCTCATTGAGAACGTAGACTTGAAACCTAAGAACTTTCCGGTTCTTCGAGAATTTAGACATTTTTAAGAAACGTTATTTTGGAATGATTTCGAAAGGAGATCCCCAACGCGAGAAGGACTTCTACTGATGAATGTCACGTGCGTTGAGTGACATGAATAAAGGTTCGGCAAAGTCGAACTTGTTTTCTGAGAATTTCCTGCGAGGAAAATGAATAAAAATGATCCAATAAATCGTGTTAGTAATCGAAGGGAGCGATTAGACGTTTGAGAAGCTTTCGGCTTCGAGTTAAGAAAGATATGAACGAGATGACGAAAATTGAGTAAAGGGATTTCAAAGCCAAATGAAATAAGTGAACGTTGCTCCCGTGTAAGTAACGTAAATGACGTCATTCGTGTTACGTCATTCCGTTTTCTTTTCGTTTTGTGTTTCAGTAGAGTTCGACCGGAACGAACCTTACGAAGAAAATCGTATAGATTATTAGAAGCCGAGCACGAAGTTTGATTAAATTTTTTTCCATCGATCGCCCGATTCTAGCGACGACAACTGGAACTTAGTTTCTAGAAAAGTTATTCTTAAGTATATTTCCATTTTTCTTATGGAATTTAATTCCATATTTCGTCTCGAGCGACGACTACAACTAGTACGAATACCAAGAGTCGTAAACGACAAAATTTCTTGTAAATGGATGTTACTTTTAAATAAGTAACATGAACGAAGTAAATGTACTTTGTTTTAATAAGTGAAAGTCGTTAAGAGTTAATGTGTTGAGAAATAAATAAAGAATTAAAATGAAAAGAAAAAAAATATGGTGAAATAAAGAATGAAAATAAAATTGTCACAGCCCCAAATCCCGAGGGACGGCGGAAGCCGGGGTGCGACTGGGGTTGGATTAAAGAAGCGGGGAAGAAGGGGGCTAACTGACTTAACATACATGAAAAACATTGATAAACTATGAACAAGACTTTGAAATATAAACAAGAAAGAGTTAATCCCTAAGGATTACTCGACAAAAGTACAAAAGAAACTAAGTTCTAATTTACATACTTAGACTACTGAATATAGTTCAAAAGAAATACATCTCAAAAGAAATTCAAAGCTTGGCAGCGGAAGGGTTCTAACTAAGCATCCTATCTTTAACTCAACATCAACCGTCGCCGCTCACCGTCGCTTCAACCTGCACATTTAGAAAGCAATGCAGGGCTAAGTACAAACGTACTTAGTGGGCACGATGCCGAAATCATAATCATAAATATAGATAAATATGGCATTTTATAAACGTAGCACATCGGAGTTTTATTGAAAGAATCCGTGCCTACTAAAATATTTTCTGACTTTTTCTCATAAATCACTTGGCCAAGTATTTTCAGGTATGCTATGTTCAATCTTGACCCAAACTAATTCACCGTGGCTGGCTACCCCTCAACAGGATACCACATACACTACAGGTTACAAAGTGCACTAACTCTGGAAAGCACTTAGCAGCTAACTCAGAGCCGATCGTTAGTTAATCTAAAATAGACTAACTCTAAATCTGGAAAACACGAATGTTGACTCAGATAGGTACAAGAGAACTCACATAAAAACATAAAACAGTTCATGCCATATTATCACTTTGAAAACACAGATATCAAAGCGATAAAGAAAGATTTTTCGAGCATTGCTCGTTTTATTTGTATATAAAAGCCCACCTTGTAAATACAGAACTTATACGCAAAAGCTTCCAACTTCGGATCTTTCGTCCTTTCTTTACAGTTGGCTTCCTCCTTCATCGTGAAAAGAATATACTTAAAAGTGGGTCGAACAAGAAGGAAAAGAGAAGAAAAAAGAAAACTAAATGGATAGAATTGTGGAGGATGAAAATACCTTAAGATTTAATGAAGAACTTAAGAGATTGAATGGATAGATTGATGATTTGTGTGAGTTCTTCAAGCTCTTGAAAGTGTTCTTCAATGGTGGATGAAAAGAATGAAGAAGATGAAGATGGATGAGTGGGAGAGGGCTGCCGAGAGTGAGAGATAGGGAGAGAGAAATTGGTCCTGTCTTAGAGTTGGAAATGATGAAAGGTTTGAATTGGTGTAAAGGTTGTTTTAGGTGTCAAGTAATTAGCAAAGTCAACATGCAAGTTGCCAACTAATCTAATGATGTGGCGGCTGCATGCATGGGATTAGAAGGGTTACGGGTTTTTCCGGCGCGATCCGACGTTACGGGAAAACGAACGACGAAAAACGTTGTTCGGTACAAAAATCGTCGCGATTCGATTTGACTTACAAATTCTAACGTATGACTTAATTAGAAAATAAATTTATAAAATTTATTTTGACAAAAACTCGGGACGACAAGTCCGAGTTTCGTCCGGAAAAACGTAAAAACAAACTTTCTCGGCGTGTTCGTATCGCAATTTTGTAAACGTAAAATTAAACGGTTTTCCGTTCTTAGCTTACAAACTAAAAACTTTTCGTACTCTCTAACCCTAAATACATTAGCCGTCTAGCAGACTTCTGTAATTATTTTTAATAACGGATTCGACCGTTAGCCTTAGAAATCAAAAATTGTAAACTTAGGCGTGCAAAGCCATTTATTTAATTAACTTTAAATTTTAAGAACGTAAGGATTTTTACGGGGCATTACAAAAATCTTTAATTTTATGTATATATATATATGTTGTTGAGTGCAATTTCTTGAATTGCTAGAAGTCTCGATAAGTTGTTGACTTAAGTGATGATGTTACAATTGAATAAGGAATATTCATTTTGTAATTTATGTTTTCATTGAGATAAGTTATTTTTTTCCCTACCTGTTACTGATCCGTATTTCCTTAAAACTTTTGTAGGATGGCTAGGACTCGCGTTATGGCTCGGAAGAGCCAGCCTTTGGCATCGTGCGAGCGCACCATAGTTGACATGTTGCAGGACGAGTACTACGAGTTTGAGGTAGACTACGGAGAGGAGGATGTAGGACAGATTGTTAGTAACTTTTCTTCAGCTTACTACCCAGTGCGACACTTGATCCGGGAGAGTCAGGCGATTCTAGACCTGATCGTACACCTACCAGACGAGTGGTGCTGATGGGCGCACCATGCGGCGTGGTACTTCTTAGGGATTTTTGGCGACGACACCGAGCCGACCGGCAACTACACCGGATTCGCCCTGTTCGTGCACAGGCGCTTCTTCGAGAGCAGATTCATGTTTTCCATCCCATTAGAGCCGCACCTCCCCTACAGTCAGTTTCCAGCAGAGACAGAGCCAGAGCACCTTGACTTAGACCCTGAGTACTCCGCCCTGTTGGAGTTGCCACCAGACGGTGTACTGGTTGAGGAGTCTGACGCTGAGTTAGAGCAGCTAGAGGAGGACGAGGAGACAGTAGTTACACCAGAGTCGCCACCAGTTGGTCAGCAGATCAAGGAGTTGATCCCAGGGACGGGATTCGTGGAGGTCGACGCTGAGACAGCCACGCTGTTAGGGTTGTCTTCACCTTTTGTGCCAGACATTTGTGTTAGAGTTAGGGAACCATTAGAGACGAGACTGTATAGGGAAGGGCCAGACCACCGAGAGATCGACGCGGAGCTCACCGCCTTGTTAGAGTTACCTTCTCCACTTATGCCGCTCGATAAGATCTGTGCGAAGTGGGGAGTAGTTAGAGAGCAGATGGAGGCAGGACCGTCCAGGGTCCGTTCTAGGGAGGACTTCGAGTCAGGTTCGGGTTTAGGTTCAGTTCCCGAGCACCTTCTTCCCCTGAAGAAGCGTGCGGTAGAGGTCAGCGAGGACTACTTGGTTCCCGACCTAGAAGAGACGGTTTCAGCGGCACCCTCGCCCACCCTGCTTACACTTGCTGACGGTTCTACTCTGAGGGTGGACGAGGCACTTCAGCTTGTTTTTGGTTCTGAGTCTGAGGACGAGGATCCGGAGGAGGACCCAGAGGAGGACTGTTAGGGTTTTTGCAGACCATAGGGGGAAGTTTTTGGACTCGAGTATAGTTAGTTGAGCAGAGCGTTGTAAACGCGGGTAAATATCAGTGGTAGTAGTAGCTCTTTTGTCCTGTATAGAGTCAGATCAGTAACTAGTTAGTTTTTGTAAGTACTCTAGCGGATACGAAATTTTATGAATCGTTTCCGTTTTAGTACTTCTAGTAGGTACGGAGTGCAGCTTGTTAGTGCACCCGGTAAATAGTAGGCAGTCAGCCTAGTTTAGACTAGTAGTGGTCTAACCTTTTTGTATAAGTCCTTGTTGGAGGCAGAATTAATATTCTTTTTGATGTATATATATATACATGACCCGTGAAGAGGGTTTTTAATCAAGAAAATTTCTTACGAATCGTGTAATTAAAATCAGAATGTCAAATGAACTCGTGTAACGAGGAATTGAGTTTAACTTGAAGTTAAAAGATTATGAAGTTAATATCGAAATTATGTTCGATATGTTGTTCTGTGAACTTGATTAAGTCGAGAACGAGCTAGTAAGTATTAAGAGTAATTAGCATAAGAGAACTAATGAGAATTTCAAAATTTCCCTTAGATCAAAGAAAATGCCGCCGAGAAACGTTAACAATAGGAGAGGTCGAGGACCTGGAAGGCCGAGAGGACGTGGTAGACGTCAACCAGAAAACAACCAAGAACAGGAATATGAGCAGAATGCCACCCCATCCCCATCTCCATCCCCATCTCCAGCCCCATCACCACCACCTCCACCACCGCCCCGTAGAGATATTGAGGATCTCTTCCTCAAGAGGAACCCTCCGATGTTCAATGGAACTGGTAGCCCTAGCGATGCTGAGCTATGGGTGAGATCTACCGAGAAGATTTTCAAGCTCCTTAGATGCACTGATGAGGAGAGAATGCTTTGTGTCGCATTCCAGCTGACGGGATCGGCAGATTACTGGTGGGAAGCAAGACAGAAGGTGATTCCCGCAGAGCATCTGGCTCGTTTTACATGGGAAGAGTTTAAGGAGATCTTCTTTGATAAGTACGTCCCCAAGACGTATAGGGCTCAGAAAGAAGCCGAGTTTTATAATTTGAAGCAAGGAAAGCTTACCGTGACGGAATATGACGCCAAGTTCTGCGAGTTGTCAAGGTATGCGCCGGCATTAGTGGATACCGAGGAGAAGCTATCCAAGAAATTTCAAGGGGGTTTACTACATGAGTTAGGAATCGCTTTGGCTAGTCATGGAGAACTAGGCTATACGGATATTTTGGGAAGAGCACTGGAAATGGAGGCCGTCGTGCCTGATGAGAAGAAAATTGTACCAACTGCATCAGCACCAGCGCAGAGTCAGAACCGAGACTACTACAACAGCAATAGTAGCAACTACCACGGTAAGAGAAAATGGAACGGAGGGGGTAACGGAGGCTACAATCAGGGTTATAACAACCAGAGAGGTCAGAGAAAGGGAAACCAACAAGGATATCAACAGCCTGGCAACAACAACAACAACAACAACAACAACAACAACAACAACAACAACAACAACAACAACAGCAACAAAAGGCCGTGGCAGGGAAACAACCAATCGGGGTTGTTTATTCAAGGGAACAAGCAAAACTCGCCGTGGAAGGGCAAAAATCAACAGAACCACCCGCAGGGGCAACAGAGAAACTTCAACCAGGGAGCGAATAACCCAGGGAGGGTTACCATTCCTGTCTGCCCGAAATGCAACCGAGCCCATCCCGGAGTCTGCCAGATAGGCACCCCTAACTGTTTCAACTGTGGACAGAAGGGGCACATGAAAAAGGACTGCCCGAAGCCGCTCCAAGCCGTACCTCTCCGAGCCATTCAAGCACAGCCGCAGCAGCCGCCAATGAACCAATAGCATTTTCAGCAGCATGCACAGCAGCAACAGAATGCGAGGGCATGCGCTATCAAACAGGGTGGTCAGCGCAAAGAAAAAGGAAATCTAGCAGGTATGGGAAAACTCCACAACATCCCCATTAAGATACTGTTTGATACTGGCACATCGCATTCTTTCATTGCTGGCTCGTGTGCTGATAACTTAGACATCAGACCAGTAAGAGCTGCACAATCTATGAGAGTAGCCACACCTTCAGGAGAGATCACTACTTCTACTCATGTTTGCTCTAACCTAGAACTAGAAATTGGAACTCATAAGGTTATAGCGAACAACTTGAATGTTATGATAATGTGGGATGTAGATATAATCTTAGGAATGGATTGGTTGTCAGAGAATTACGCCACAATTCTCTGCAACGAGAGAAAAATCTCTTTTCAACCGCCGGGTAAGGAACCGACCGAATTCCACGGAATTTCAATGGGTAGAGGCGTACCAATTATATCAGCCCTTCAAGCCACGAAACTTATGAAGAAGAAAGGTACCACAGCTTATCTTGTATACCTAGTCGGAGAGCCAGGAGCCGAAAAAACCATCCAAGACTTGAAAGTTGTAAATGAATTCGAAGATGTCTTTCCGGAAGTGCTACCAGGATTGCCACCAGATCGTCATGTGGACTTTACAATCGACTTAGAACCAGGAGCCGCACCTAAATCTAAAGCCCCATACAGGATGGCACCGAAGGAACTGGAAGAGCTCAAAATCCAGTTACAGGAATTAGTAGACCTTGATTTTATCAGGCCAAGCGTCTCACCTTGGGCAGCACCAGTGCTATTTGTTAGGAAAAAGGACGGATCAATGAGAATGTGTATAGATTACCGAGAACTGAACAAGATCACGCTCAAGAACAAATATCCTTTGCCAAGGATCGAGGATCTGTTCGATCAGCTCAAGGGTGCAGGAGTTTTCTCCAAGATAGATTTGAGGTCAGGGTACCATCAGCTCAAGATCAAACCTGAAGACGTACCAAAGACCACTTTTAGAACCCGATATGGCCATTACGAATTCCTAGTGATGCCATTTGGTTTAACCAACGCTCCAGCTGTATTCATGGATCTTATGAATAGAGTTTTCCATCATTACTTGGACAAATTCGTTTTAGTATTCATCGACGACATCCTTGTTTACTCTAAGAATGAGATGGAGCACGAGAAACACCTACGGATAGTGTTGGAAACACTAAGAGCCGAGAAACTCTACGCCAAATTCAGTAAATGCGAATTTTGGCTGAAGGAAGTAATGTTCCTTTGGCACATAGTATCGGCAGAAGGAATCAAGGTGGATCCAGCCAAGGTAGAAGCAGTGCACAACTGGAAGTCACCAACAAGTCAGAACGAGATCAGAAGTTTCTTGGGTTTAGCCGGTTATTACAGAAGGTTTATTGAGGGATTCTCTACGATCGCTCGTCCGATGACGCAGCTACTTCGGAAGGATACCAAATTTAAGTGGACAGATGAGTGTGAGAAGAGTTTCCAAACTCTTAAGGAAAAGTTAACCACAGCGCCAGTACTAGCACTTCCAGACACAAACAAAGAATACGTGGTTTACACTGACGCATCGAAAAATGGATTAGGTTGTGTCTTAATGCAAGATGGACGAGTGATAGCTTATGCTTCACGACAACTTCGACCTCACGAAGTTGAGTACCCAACCCACGATTTAGAACTCGCAGCCGTAGTGCATGCGTTAAAGATTTGGAGACACCATCTTTATGGTGTAAGAGTTGAGATATTCACCGATCACAAGAGCCTGAAATACTTTTTCGAGCAAAAAGAACTGAACATGAGACAAAGAAGATGGCTCGAATTAGTCAAAGATTATGACTGTGAAATTAACTATCATCCAGGAAAGGCTAATGTGGTAGCAGACGCATTGAGTCGCAAGGCTCCAACGAAGTTAGGATGCCTTTTTGTAGAAGAGGAAACTTTAGTACGAGAATTCGAGAAGATGGATATCAGAGTGCTTGACACGCCAGCTACGATAATAAGTCAGATCGCAGCATTAGAAGCTAAACCAGATTTGAGAGAGAGAATCATCAGTGCTCAGAGAAAAGACGAGTCAATGGAAAAGTTGCGAGTGAGGATAAGGACAGAGAAACCAGAAGGATATTCTGAAGCTCCAGACAATGCGATACTTTATGGAGGCAAGATTTGTATTCCTGACGACGACAGCGATTTGAAGAACGAGATCTTGAGTGAGGCTCACGATACGCCTTACACAGCACATCCAGGAAGTACGAAAATGTACCAAGATTTGAGAAGAAACTTTTGGTGGAATGGAATGAAACGAGACGTTGCCTCGTTCGTAGAAAGATGCCTAGCATGTCACCAAGTCAAGGCTTTACACCGACGACCATATGGATTGCTACAACCATTGGATGTCCCAGAATGGAAATGGGAAGGCATAGCTATGGACTTTGTCACAGGCTTGCCTAAGTCGAGAAGAGGAAACACAGCAATTTGGGTGATAATAGATAGGCTTACAAAGTCAGCGCACTTCTTACCGATTAAGATTACGTACGGATCAGAGAAACTAGCTCAGTTGTATGTCAGAGAGATTGTACGTCTGCATAGAGTACCGAGGGTCATAGTATCAGATAGAGACGCCAAGTTTACCTCGAGATTTTGGATTACGATGCAGAAAGAGTTGGGAACGGAGCTTAATTTCAGTACAGCATTTCACCCACAGACAGATGGGCAGTCAGAGAGAACGATTCAGATTTTGGTCGACATGATAAGGACAGTGGTTTTGGACCGAGGAGCGAATTGGGAAGAAATTCTACACTTAGTCGAATTCGCCTACAACAACAGCTATCAGGCCACGATAGGAAAGGCGCCGTTTGAGGCTTTGTATGGAAGAAAATGTAGATCGCCACTTTATTAGGACGACATAGGTGAGAGAAAGAACCTAGGCCCAGATGCGATCAATGAGATGATTGAGATAGTTCGACAGATTTGAGATAGAATGAAAGAGGCCCAGAGCCGACAGAAATCTTATGCCGACGATCGTCGAACCAATCTTGAGTTTGAAATAGGAGATAAGGTTTTTCTTAAGATATCACCAACCAGAGGAATCGTTAGATTCGGAGTTAAGGGTAAACTAAGACCCAGGTTTATAGGACCTTATGAAATCCTTGAGAGAATAGGACTCGTCGCTTATAGATTGGCCTTACCGCCAAGTCTACGAAGCATTCATAACGTTTTTCACGTTTCTTAGTTGAGAAAATATGTTTACGATCCTAAGCACGTCATTAGTCAGCAAGACGTAGTTCTTGAATCTGACCTAAGCTATGAAGAGAAGCCGATAACGATTCTGGATAGGAAAGTCCAAGAGTTAAGAACCAAATCGATACTGATCGTTAAAGTGCTTTGGAACCACCACGGGCAAGAAGAAGCCACGTGGGAACTTGAGGAGAAGATGAAGGAGCGATATCCTCATCTTTTTGCAGAAGGTATGCAAATTTCGGGACGAAATTTTTCGTAAGGGGGGTAGGATGTAATGCCCCGGAAATTCCTTACGATCTCAAAAATTTAAAGTTTATTAAATAAATGGCTTTGCACGCCTAAGTTTACGATTTTGAATTCTAAGACTAACGGTCGAATCCGTTTCTGAAAATAAATTACGGAAGTCAGCTAGTTGACTACTGTATTTAGGGTTAGCGCGTACGAAAAATTTTTAGTTCGTGAACTCAGAACGGAAAACCGTCTGATTTTTACATTCACGAAATCGCGATACGAACTCGCCCGAGAAAGTTCGTTTTTATGATTTTCCGGACAAAACTCGGACTGTGTCGTCCCGAGTTTTTGTTAAAATAAATTTTATAAATTTATTTTCCGATTAAGTTTTATACGTTAGAATTTTCGGTCGAATCGGATCGCGACGATTTTGTGCCGAGCTACGTTTTTCGTCGTACGATTTCCGTAACGTCGTATCGCGCCGGAAAAGCGTGTATTTTCTTTCTCCTTCTCCCTCCAACCGACTTCACCTCTCTCACATTAGGGGATATTTTGATTTTATAATGTTGTTATGAGGACACCTATTGTTTTAACTATTCACACTTTACACTTGTTACCTTATAATATGTTATGACATTAGGTTAATACAAATAAAATCACATCTCCTCCTCCTTCCCTCCCCCCATTTTTTCGGCAGCTTCATCTCCTCCCTCTCCCATCTTCTTTTCTTCATCTCCATTGAAGACACTTGAAGTTCTTGAAGAGGAAAAATCACAAGTCATCATCCAACCAATAAAACTTAAATCTTCCTTTACTAATTAGCAAGGTATTCATCTCCTCTTTAACTCTATCCATCCATCATCCTCTTCTTTTTATTTTTCCTTTTGATCGAAATTTTAGAAGTGATGAATTAGATGATTCAATCTTGAATTAATGAAATTAGATGTATTAGATAGGGTAATTAGGGTTTAGAATTGAGCAAAATCAAGAACCCTAATATCCTCTATATTACCGAAATTTTTAGGGCTTTAGTAGGATTTTTGGATTTCTTCAATTGATGATAAATTCATGCTTAAGAAGTGCCTAATTAGTGATTAGAACAAAGAAAAATCGAAAGCCCCATGTTATGTTGAAAACCGATTTAGGGTTTGAGTTTGAATTTGGGGATTTTTGCATGTTAGTGTTTAATTGGAGTTCAATTGATTAATTGATGTTATAATAGGTTGATTAATGAATAAATGGTGTTAATTGGAGAAGAAAACCACTCTCTTAACCTATGTATAAATACCGAAATTTATAAGAGTTTTAGGAGTTTTCATGTGTTTGGTTTAATTGATATTATTGTCTATGATGGACTTGAGAACAACTTTGTAGTTGACGTCATGAGCTTTCGAGCTAATATAATATGAGCTATAGTGATAGTCGAGAACTAGAACGAGAAATTTGATAACTTGCTTTGGTTTAGTACATGTTAGTTAAAAGCCGACGTTTAGAACGTCGTGCTATTAGACGAGATTTGAGAAGGAGTTCATCACGTACGGAAGTACGTGATGACTGCCTTGAGGGTCCAGTTTCTTGAGAAATCGAATACGAGAGCTTAAAACGAACCTAAGACGTTATACGTCGATTCTATCGAGCATCTAGGGTTATCGCGGCAGTTTTGCGACTCTCGCCAGAAACTGTAATAACTTCTAGCTCGTTTATTGGATTTGCAATCCGTAAATTGGAGCGTAAACTAGACATCCCAAACTTTCCAACGGTACAGGGCTCATCCCCTGTTTCCAGATCCCCTGTTCTGGGCAGTCCCCAGAGTCACTGTAATGCGCAGTGAAATTTCAGTTTCATTTCTTCTAAGTTGTTTCGTTCGCAACTTAGTTTCCTTCGATCGTTTAAACCGTAATAACTAACGACTATCTTCCTACTGACCCTAGAGTCAAGTATGGAGCCTTGAGTGATAAAACCAGTCGAGATCTCATCTCTTATCCATTCAAGTAAAGAAGTAGTTAAGCGAGAAATTTCATAAGTTGTTTAATGAACTAAAACGTAATTTTTCCTAAGTTGATTCTTCCAACTTAGTTCCTTATGATCTTTTAAGTCGTATTAAGCTATCGACTACCCTCTTTACTGACCTAAGAGTCGAGTATGAGACCTTCCAAGTTCTAAACGGGATTTTTTCGAGTCTCGTTCCCGTTTAAGTAAAATGAAACTAGTAAGCGTGCAAATGCCTAAAGAATGAAACGACTAAAACCTTTTTCAATTTTTTTGATCGATTATCTTTTACGACCTGTTTTTAAGCATTATTATTTTGCGATGAAGGAGAAAGCCAGCTGTAAAGAAAGGACGGAAGATCCGAAGTTTGGAAGCTAGTGCTTTTAGTTCTGTATTACGAGGTGGGCTTTTATATACAAAATAAAACGAGCAATGCTCGGAAAATCTTTCTTTATCGCTTTGATATCTGTATTTTCCAAGTGATATTATGGCATGATCTGTTTTATGTTTTATGTGAGTTCTCTTGTACCTATCTGAGTCAACATTCGTGTTTTCCAGATTTAGAGTTAATCTAACTAGGTTAACTAACGATCGGCTCTGAGTTAGCTGCTAAGTGTTTTCCAGAGTTAGTGCACTTTGTAACCTGTGGTGTATGTGATATCCTGTTGAGGGATACCAGCCACGGTGAATGAGAATTGGTCAAGATTGAAAATAGCATACCAGAAAATACTCGGCCGAGTAAATTGTGAAAATCAGTCAGAAAATATTTAGTAGACACGGGTTCTTTCAATAAAACCCCGATGTGCTACAATTATGAAATGCCATAATTATCTATACTTATGATTATGATTTCGGCATCGTGCCCACTAAGTACTTTTGTACTTAGCCCTGCATTATTTTCTAAATGTGCAGGTTGAAGCGACGTGAGCGACAACGGTTGAAGTTGAGTTGAAAGGATAGGATGCTTTAGTTAAGACTCTTCCGCTGCAGAACTCTAAGTCTTGAGAATATGTACTTTTGAACAATACACTGTAGTTTAAGTCTGTAAATTGAACTTAGTTTCTTTTGTGTACTTTGTCGAGTAATCACTCGTGATTAACTCTTTCTTTATATTATTCAAGTCGTGTTCATTGAATGTATGATGTCTTATATGTATGTTTAGTCAGCTAGCCCCCTTCTTCCCCGCTTCTTTAATCCAACCCCAGTCGCACCCCGGCTTTTGCCGTCCCTCGGGATTTGGGGCTGTGACAACAAGCAAATGAAGTTGCAGCTATATGGGCTGAAGGGAATAATGATAACATACCATTAGAGAGGGATATTGTAGTTCATGCTTCTTCAGGTGTAAGACATAGAATAAAACATTACTACGGATGTTATGACCCATTACAATATCCACTGCTTTTTCCAAGAGGCGAAACAGGATGGCATCAAAACAATAAGAAGAATATTGTCAACACGTCTTTGGGTCGTAACACCAATCTCGATATTAATTCTGTGTTATCAAGAATCATAACCACAAATGATATTATGTCCAGAGAAGAACAAGGTATGTTTGTAAACTTTTATAATTTATAATATTTTTTGCGTATATTTTCTGTTGTTTTAGTGTGTGTTTGATCTTTCTTGGGATTAGCTATGTAGCATAATACAACGATTGAAATATATTTAAGTAAAAAGGCTTCTAAGCAAGACATAAAGACAACCCAATCTTCTATCTACCTCGCCAACCAAGTAGAGAATCATATTCCTATCATAAATAAAAACTTAGATTCTTAAATATAGAAAGATGAAGAGAAATGCATATCAAAACTGCTAATTATATGAAACTACTAAGTAGTCATAGAGTGAAAAATGGAAATGGTCCTCCTTTGCCTTTGGCTTTTGATAAGAAACGACAGACACTTCATTCTTTTCACAAAGTCCACTTATTTACTTGCAATCTTCTTTGCCACCATCCCATAGCTTGAGGCTAGCTTTACCTCTTCCTCGACGTGTTCTCTTCAACAATAGTAACATATAATAAAATGCACGTATAGAATTATTTGACAATAGCTATGATAAAAAGAACATGTCTACCACCACGCTAATCAATTAATACATGAAAATATTAACATAATAGCCACCATCACCAAATCTGGAGAGTCTGATTTTTCATATTTTCTAGAAGCTAATTTCATGGTTTCTTCAGTCTCAACAATCTAACACATTTAAAGGTCTTAGGTATGCTCAACAACACATACACGAAAGAAAGAACATTAGTTACATTAATTTAGGATTGTCTGAATTCGGCCAAATACAATTCCAGTGACAACAACTTAATATTTCTCTATTATATATAACCACTAAATCATGATCATGCATATCAATTTGTAGTTGAGCTAATTTTGTATTGTATTTTTAATAATATATATACAGGGGTGAGGAAGCAAAATGACAAGAACATATCCTACAGAGAATATGCTACAAGCTATAGATAAGAAATCATAATTCTATTGGAAGGAAGATTGTTACTACAATTTGTAGTTGACATGTATATTAAATTGGAAATGACGAGATTAGATTATTTTCGTCGAAACTAATCAGGTATGAGCGCAGAGTTGTACCAAGGAATTGTGGATAGTGTTTCTAAAGGAGAATCCAGAGGGAATGAAGTTGGCAAAAGAATTGTTCTTCGTGCAACGTTTATTGGAGGCCCAAGGGATATGTGGCGTCGATATCTTGATGCATTGGCATTAGTACAAAAATTTGGCAAGTCAGATCTTTTTATTACAATGACTTGCAACCCTGAGTGGAAGGAAATTCAAGAATCATTATATGTTGGTCAAACAGCTCAAGATCGTCCAGATTTAACTTCATGATTATTAAGGGCAAAGTTGCAGGACTTGAAAGATCAATTATTTAAGAGTGAGATTTTTGGACTTGTTGTTGCACATGTTGATGTTATTGAGTTTCAAAAAAGAGGATTACTGCATGTGCATATGCTGGTAATTATTCAGCCTCACTATAAGTTAAATACTACATACGAAATTGATAAATTTGTGAGTGCAGAACTTCGTGATCAAGAAGAAAAGCCGGAATTGTATGAGTTAGTGAAGAAACATATGATGCATGGTCCATGTGACAAGAAGAATCCAAGTAATTCTTGTATGGTGAAAGGAAAATGTAAATGTCATTACCCACGGACATATTGTGAAGTCACAGTACAAGGTAAAGATGGATATCCAATTTATAGAAGAAGAAATAATGGATCAATAATGCGTGTTCAGAATGCAAAACTTAACAATCAATAGGTTGTACCATAGAATGCTTATTTATTATCCAAATATAATTGTCATATCAATGTGGAGGTATGTTCCGGTATCACAGCAGTGAAGTATTTGTATAAATATATCTATAAGGGTCATGATAGAGTGGTAGTTAATATGACCCAAAATACTAACCCAAATCAAATTGATGAAATCAAACAATTCCAAGATGCACGTTGGGTATGTGCTCAAGAAGCAATGTGGAGAATTAATGAATCTGCATTGAATGACATTACTCTAGCAGTCATGAACTTGCAACTTCATCTCCCAAATGAGCAGTTTGTAGACTATCATGCAACTCAAAATTTGGAAAATCTTTTGTTGTGGAATTATGCTTCAAGAACAATGCTAACACAGTATGTTTCTATGTGTACTCAATATCAAGATGCAAGAAAATATCTGTACAAGGAATTTTCCGAGCACTATGTATGGGATAAGAAAGACACACGCTGGCTCAAAAGACAGAGGCGCAATGTTATTGGACGTGTCACTGCCGTAAGTCCGATTGAAGGAGAAAGATATTATGAGAAAAATACTCTTGAATCATGTTAAAGGAGCAACTTCTTTCCAATATTTACTGATGGCCAATGGAATAACAAGCAAAAATTTCAAAGAAGCAGCACAACGGAGAGGACTATTGGAAGCAGATCAAAGCAATTTTGATTGTCTAAATGAGGCAATAACATTTCAAATGCCAAAATGAATTACGAAGGTTGTTTGCAATAATCTTGGTACACTGTGCACCTACAGATGTCAAAATTCTTTGGGATACCTACTTTGATGAATTGTTTGAAGATTTTAAAAGAGAAACATGTACTTCAACTGAACTACACGTTTCAAAGAGTTTGAAGAGCTTAGGTATTTTCTTAGAAAGTATGGGTAGAAATATCAATTCATATGATCTTTCAAAAATTCCTTATTATATTAGTAGTGCAGATAATGACTACTCTAGAGAGATACTAGATGAATCGTCAATAGAAATACCTAAGGAAAATCAAAATGTTGAGTTAAAGTTGAATAATGATCAGCGGAATGCATTTTCTTTGATTTTGAGTTGCATAGAAAAAAGAGAAGGTGAAACTTTCTTTGTAGGGATTGGGCGGGACTGGGAAAACATTCTTATATCGTGCATTATTAGCTCATCTGAGGTCAAAGAATCTAATAGCACTGCAACTGGAACTTGTGGAGTTGCAACAGGAACAATGCCAGGAGGAAGAACGACACATTCATGTTTCAAAATACCAATAATTTCGGATGAATCAAGTGAATGTTCAATATGTAAACAGAGTGCAACTGCAGAGTTATTTTGTAGAGCAGAACTAATTCTATGGGATGAAGCACCTATGGCGAAAAAATGGGCAATTGAAAATGTCAACAAATTCTTGAAAGATATAATGGGGAATGAGAAGGATTTTTGTGGATAAGTCATTGTATTTGGAGGAGATTTTATATAGTTATTGCCAGTAGTGCCTAAAGCTACAATTCAGCAAACTATGTCAGCAAGTTTGGTAAATCATATTTGTGGCCTAGAATGAAAAAAAAAACACTTTGTCAGTAAACATGAGATCGAAGAATGATCCGAAATTCAACCAAATTTTACTAAGAGTTGGAAATAGTGAAGAACTGATGGATGCCGAAGGTAATATAAAAATTCCAGAAGAGATGGTAATTGAGTATGACAAAGAAGAAAATTCCATAAAAAGACTCATCAAAGCAATTTTTCCAAATTTGCAAAAGAATGCATATTCAGCGGAGTACATGACAAACAGAGCAATATTAACTCCTAAAAATGAGCACGTGGATAAGCTAAATGATGAGTTGACGTCCATGTTTCCTGGTGATGCACAAGTTTTCAACAGTTTTGATGAAGCTATTGATGAGACTAATCCTCACTATGAAGTCGATTTATTAAACTCATTGACTCCAAACGGTTTGCCTAATTTGGTTTTGAAGATAAATTATCTAATTATACTTTTGAGGAATTTAGATCCATCAAGTGGTCTATGTAACGACACAAGAATGGTGTGTAGAGGGTTTAAGGGCAATGTAATTAATGCAGAGATAATGTTTGGACAACATACAGGAAAACATGCATTTAAAGCAAGAATCCCTCTTTGACCAGCTAAAAATGAAGCATGTCCGTTTCAATTCAAATGGAAACAATTTCCTATCCAACTTTGTTTTGCAATGACGATTAATAAAGCTCAAGGACAAACTATACCAAATGTCGGTGTGTACTTCTATCTCCAGTATTTTTTTTATGGACAGTTATATGTTGCTCTTTCTCAGGGTACTTCAATGTCTACGACTAAGGTGTTGATTAAGCCAAACACAACATATAAAAAATAAAATATGTTAACAAAAAATGTTGTCTATACACAAGTTTTAGATGGAGGTACAGTTTTTTTTTTAAACCATGTAACATTTTATATGTTGTCATTATTAATTAACGGTATCCAATTTTTACATGTTTATCAGACCACCAAAATCCTGAAGAGAATTGTGCTGAAGAGGATGGAGAAATTAAGGGTATTTCCTCATAATATTCTAAATACAAAGGGAATAAATGGTAAGTATTTTATTTATCATGAATTCAGATATTTTATAATTGATGAAAATAGTTTGGTCGGTTAACATTATGATAAAGTATGGTTTTTACAATTTTTTTCAGCACACACAGTATGCAAGTTGGATTGAAGGGATGAGAGAGATGCATAAAATGTTTGATTTTGCAGCAAATCATAATATTGACGCAGATCTCGAAGTGATTCAACCTAAGTGCGTTTACATTGTTATGCATCATATGGCTAAAACTGATGACTTATATGGAATCCTTCATTCAGATTTTGAGTTGTGTAGTTTCTACCATTAAACATGTGCCTTGTGTTTCTAATCAAGTGTCTTGTGTTCCTAAGCAAGTATTACTTCTTCTCATCTCAATTCAAAATCAACACATTAAACATCTCAAAAAGTTATCAATAATATAAAAACATACCAGCAACCAAATATACAGCAGAGAATTCATTTTACCAAATATCACACTATAATAATTGTTAGATTGAACATAGACTTATATAGTACATAATTGCACTTAATTTCTCCAATACGAACATAAAGTAATACTAATCCCAGCAAGACCAAAACGCTACAACTTTCTTAGCATCTGAATCATTTGCCTCTAGCTGTTGCATTAAATTTTTGTCCTAAGTTCTACAAACACAGAGGATTTCACCTATGCCAAAAGACATTCTAACAATTTTTGCACAATTGAACGAATACATAACATAAACCTGCTAGCCTCGACCCGCGCCTCTTCTTATTAAGGGTAAATCCGTCCCAAAGTGCAAATATTGGCTTTAATTTGTGTTTATGAAGAGGGTGGAAAAAATATTGAGATTTAATCCCCATTAATTATGCCTATATAAATATGTCATGAAAATTAATAAGGTTTGGATTTATACGAAAACTCAACTGACCCCAATTGAGTAGATGTGCCTTCAGTCGCTCTTTAGATAGAGCTTACTGTTTGAGCGTAAGGATTTTGTTTTTACAGATTCAAAGTAAAGAAGTCACCAGGAGACCAAGGCAATGGAAAAAAAAAATAACTGGTATCACGTGCAACGCACGTGCGTTTCTACTAGTATTATAAGATATGCCTCATGTTATAAAAATCGATATCAAAAAATACAATCATAATTTAATATAATTATAAATGAGTTAAAGATGGTAGACGGATTTGAAGTAAAATGTATCCACTACTACAACTTATATTACGAGTCCTTGTACAAAAGTCATAAAATTGAGGTTCTTAGGAAACAAAGAGAAGAAAAACTATTCGTACTAAAATATTAGTTACATTTGCTTGTATTTGTACCGCATCGACTCCATAATTATCATCTGGCTCAAAAACATACAGGTTACTTGTTAAGGGGGACAGAATGTCCCGATTCAAAAAACAGCCAAAGGATTAATTAGAGTATAAGGGTAAGTTTTTGTTTCCAGGTCAGGGCCCCACCACTGGCAGATGCCATGATCTTCCATGAAGCATCCAGAAGAGTTGCAGTTCACCGTGACGTGCGCCGATGGAATCCGATGCAGCGGCTCTCTCCATTCCTTACCCAGCGCATTCAAGACGACGCCGACAATCGAGTGCGGCGCCGCCAGTCTCGCCACCTTTCCGGCCCCCATATCCTGCATCCATTTACCGTGCTCAAAGTATCCGACATATTCCGCGCAGATAAAGTCTTTGGGGTTCACATATAGATGCGGCTGCCACGGGGCCAAGTCGGCGAACCTACTTCGATCTTCCATGGTAAGAGCAAGTCCCGCCTTAATAACAGTGCCCACAGCCCGGGTGACGTACTTCCTTCCTGTGGAGTTGATCATTCTCTCGATGGGGAGCGAGAGGAAGGGCGAGTTGAACAAGAAGGTGTTTTCGATAAAGACGCCGCTCTTCGCCATGTCCTTCCCCGCAAGCAAGGCTACGGCGGCTCCGAGGGAATGCCCGGCTATCCAGACGTTGTCACTTCCGAAGGTTTTGACCGCATGGCGCACGGCCTTTATAGCCATTTGAAAGCAGGGTGTTTGGTGCAGCCTGTTAAAGATGATGCTGATGTCGAGCGTAAAGTCTCTTATGAACGACTTTCTGAATGTGGTCCCTCGGAACGCAACCACGCAGCGTGGAGCAGCTGGAGAGGCTTCAGTGGGACTGAGTTGAAATATGGCGCCACTAAATATGGAAGAACGAGCATCATCTTTGAGGGGTTCGTTTAGCTCAAAATGGAAAGTCTGCCACCAAGGGGGAGCCAGTGCCCGGCTCCCTCGTCGTTTCTGATCGCGGTCGCTCTCCAGAACGTATACGCCTTGGACCAAGCTGGCTGCCACGGATCTTCGGTGAGACGAATTGGTCCTGCATGGAAACATGATAACAACTTCATTATACTTCCTTTTTCCGGTTCATCTTAGCCTATTTTTTTCGGCATAGAGACTAAGAGGAAGAGAATTAGGTATGAAAGTTATGTTAAGTGTAGCTAATAAATAAAGTGTTTTATAGTCAATAAAGTGTGTCAATAAAAATGTGTTAGTGTAAGTAATAATGTCCTAATTTTTTCCAAAAAATGAAACATGCCAACATGGGTAGGACAGTGGGAGTATTTTATTTAAATTAATTTGCCCAAGAAAATGCATGCATGCAACCTCCATGGAGGTGCTAGCTCTCTTGAGAATATTGAGTTATAAAATATGGTACCAATCAAGTGTTGTGAGGTGCGCAGGTCCGGAACAATAAAAATTTTCCTTGTCTGACATGGTGCTTCAGATTTGCATGCAGTAGAAGAGAAGACAAAACCCGCCGCTTCTTTCTCTATGGAAAAATGAAAACAATGGAGACCTATATAAGGGTGAGAAATCCGTACGTGCATTCTATGTAAATTGCACATAACATCCTTATATTTTCGAAATTGCATGTATTGACATGTATTGACTGATTGTAACAATCATGCATAAAAAAATCCATCCTAGAAAGTTAATAATGTGATACTTTCTCGATCCTCTAATGAAATCCAATTGAATGCATGGTTGACTCTTGAATGGTTCAAATTCGACTAAGAAATATTTCAAAACAGCGTTGTGTAGAATTTCCAGTTATTTTGGCTTGTGAAAATAGGCTACTCCTCTGCTAAGAGAAGAAATGGAATTAAAATCTTTAATAAGTACACAATTTACAGTTAGTTTTTTTGAAGAAACTTTTGTTGCTAAAATTTTGCTATACAAAAATGATGGGTTGATTTACCTAAATTACACTACATTTTTAATTTTAAAATTTGACATGACCTTTTAAAAATTTCTGTAAATACATCACCTTTATATTTGCTTGAACTCGTGAATAATTAATTAAACTACGACTAAGTATTAAAATAATTCAAAACAGTGTTGTCTGATTTATCTCAATCATCAAATTATATTCCAAACACGTTTCGATGAATAGCCGAAAGAGGAGTCTATATTTTTATGTTAGGATTTTCTAAAATCTGAAAAGAACTTGGAAGAAAGATTCAATTCACTTGATGATGCATTAATTCATGCAAACAAGTGTCTCATTTTCGTTATACTTAAGTGTTTTTAAAACACATGCATAAAGTTTTCGTGCATAATTTGTTTAAAATGTATGAGTGTTCTATACAGTTTACAAAAACATAAGAGTATTAATTTTGTACAATTTACGTAAAATACATGATTATTTAATGCATTTGACCCAAAATTATACATAGGTAGGTGAAGTAATAACTATAACATGGTTTGCGCATTTCAATTTCAGCACACTAATCCTTACCTTGACTAATTTGGTGAGTCATCGTTTTCAGAGAGTACGAGGTAGAGTTGTTTGGACCATGATCATTGGAGACCTAGTCTCATGTCATTAAGACTACTCCCATCAGTGCTCGACTCCAACCTAGTTTGCGCTGGAGACGAACAAAATTTGCAAAAGAAAAATAGAAGATTAAAATTTCACCAATCAAATTATGATCATGTTTTGTTTCTTTTAATATAAATATATATCTTATAATATGCGTAGGTGTATGATAAGTATAAATTGTGCATTAGTGTAGTTTTGTTAATTAGCATTATACGAAGAAAAGTTAGTAAGTGATTTGTATTTTTTTTTTATCTGCATGCTTATGATATAGGTATTAAATATGTTAGTATATGAACCTATGTTTTTTCAAGATTTATGAATCATTTGTATTTAATATGGTTATGCGTATATATATATATATATATATATCATAAAATAGTACAGATAATTAGGTTAAACTGATATTTTGAACTTGCATGCATGCACGCATTAGAAAACAAATTCTATTTTTCTTTTGAATGAATTTAAGTTCGTATATATATATATTTCTTTTCAAAGGGATATTAGAATACTTAACGTTAAATTCATTTGTCTAATTGAAAGCCTGCCTGTTAGCCTATACATATTCATTTTCATATAGAATAGTTAATTGTTTCAGATATGCACATTCAGCAAGGGAATAAGATAGTAATTAATTTCTTAAAATTTTAATAGGATTGACACGCAAGACTTGATTAATTAATTTGTAGATTTTCGAGTTAAGTTAAGAAAGGTTAAGGTGGGGTTCTTAATATTTCAGTTATCATTTATCCTTATTATATGCTTTGCACAATATATATGCATGTGATACACAGCATAGGTTACGGGCTAATCGAGGTACACGAGGTTAAGCCTACGGGCTATTCGAGGTTATACAAGGTTAAACCTACGGGCTATTCGAGGTTATGAGGTTATGGCCTTCGGGCTACGATGTTATTTTACATGCGAGGGTTTCCATGTTTATTATTGTTGCGATTTGTATAACTAAGATAAATGCCCCCATTAAATCTAAAGTACTCACCCCAAAACTTTTAATCTTTTCAGGAGAGGGCTCGGGCGATGACCGTGTGGCGTGTGATGGTGGTCGTTAGTTGAGCTTAAGAAAGAATAATTCGAGTATTTGATTTAGTTAATAAGATTTATGTCAGTACTCAGTTTTTTGTTTCTTTTCCGCTGCTTAATTTACAAGACATTATTTTCTTTTATATATTCAATAATATTAGTTATTTTTATTAAGTAAAATTGGGACATTACCTGTGACGCCCAGGGCCGAAGTACGGAGTGATCGTCAGTGCAAAGACACGAACAAGGAGCGGCTCCTATAAATACGGAGTGATCGCCGGTGCACAAGGCACAGAATAGGAGCGGCTCCGATGAGACTTCCAGCGGAGGGGGTAGGGATGAACCGGAACACATCCGAATGAGAGGGATTCTGAGAATATGTCGGAATGGGACGACATATTCAAGGAGAGCTTAAAGGAATTGATAGGTTTACTCATACCATCAAGATGCATCTTCATTTCTGGTGTCTATCGTGGAATAACTCCAAAGTTTAGTGTGCTTGACTTGAAGTAGTACTAAGATTGGTGACCTCCTGGGAAGCATACGACTGAGGACAAAACACGCTGAAAAGGACTTATGATGGTTTGTGGCGTCAGCCGTCAATCCGGAAGCCGGGCTATTATAGATGGTATCAAAGCCGAACCTCTTCCAGTACGGTCTGGTTCGGGGACGACCGAACCCGAACCAGCGGAAGCTGGTGGGCATGTGACGCTCGGGGCCGAAGTACGGAGTGATCGCTAGTGCAATGGCACGGACAAGGAGCGGCTCCGATGAGACTTCCAAGCAGAGGGGGCAGGGATGAACCGGAACACACCCGAACGAGAGAGATTCCGAGAATATGTCAAAACGGGACGACATATTCAAGGAGAGCTAAAAGGAATTGATAGGTCTACTTATACCATCAAGATGCATCTTATTTTCTGGTGCCTATCGTGGAAGAACTCCAAAGTTAAGCGTGTTTAACTTGGAGTAGTACTAGTATGGGTGACCTCCTGAAAAATTTTCTTGGGAAGCGTGCGAGTGATGATTTGTGGGGTTAGTCATCAATTCGGAAGCCGGCTGTTACAGAGTAGGTACGAAGGAGTATAAATATATATTGGTTTTCCTTCACTCCCAAAATTGTGAGTTACATATCAAGTGTCTTTTTTATATGATAAAAAAAAGTAAAATGATTGCAACCAATGTAACAATTAACTTTGTAATTTAGAATTCTTTTATTAAATTTTTCAAATTATATAAAATATAAGCAATTGTCCACATTATAATTGCAACAATTACATGATGTGTATTAAGAGTTTTTTTTTTCTAAGTTATAAGCTCGCTTATCAAAATATTTTTCTTATAATAGATTATCTTACCTACTGTTTAAAAATGTACATAACATATACTGCCTCCGTCTCCGAAATAGTTGCCACATTGTGGACGACACGGGTTTTAAGAAAATGGTAGATAGTAGTGAATTATAGTGAGTATTGTTGTGAGTGGAGTAAGGGTCTCACAATAAATGTGAGTAGAGTAGAAAAAGTGGCAACCATTTCGTGGACAAACTTAAGTAGCAAAAGTGGCAACCATTTCGTAGACGGAGAGAGTAATATATAATTAAATTGTGAAGTCAAATGCTTATTCTAATTTACACCTATAGTACTTGTTGACATTTTGTTGAAGTTAATAGTTAAAATTAAAAATAATACCACAACTTAGTTTTTTCTATTATTTCTATTAAATTATTTATTATAAACAAGAGGTTATACGTTCGACACACGTATATCTCTACTAGTGTATATATATATATATATATATATATATATATATATATATATATATATATATATATATATAGTTATGTTCATATAAAAACACATCTTATCCTAAAAAATGTGTATTGATCCCATCCATTGATTTAGAAGGGATGGATGATCAAGATTGGATTGGGTCAAACCGGGTCAACTTGGGTCAATCCGTTGACTTTTTTCTTTTTTTTTTGCGGTCAAGCCATATACACCACACCATGCATTCATATGCATCATACTATATAATGAGATGCACCACTAAGTGCATTGAGATGCAACATATTTTTGAATTTTTTATTAATTTTTTTCGATATTTTTTTTCACGCCATATGCACCACACCATGTATTCATATGCACCACACCATGTATTCATATGCACCGCACTATATAATGAGATGCACCACTAAGTGCATTGAGATGCAACATAATTTCGATTTTTGTTTGTTTTTTTTTTTTTTGTAATTTGCAGATTTATTTTCTCCCATTTTTTTGTTTGCCTCTTCATTTTTTTGTTTGCCGCTTCTTCTATGGCCAAGATTCGAGCGAGGGGAGTCGAAGGCTTCGGAGCGAGCTGAAAAATCCTAATTGTTGCCCGACGATTATCCTTATATTAAAAAACCCCATATGCATCTCAATGCACTTAGCGGTGTATCTCATTATATAGTGTGGTGCATATGAATACATGATGTGGTGCATATGAGGTGACCTTAAAAAAATAAAAAATAAAAAAAATAAAATAAAACTGGTGCATCTCATTGCACTTAGTGGTGCGTCTCATTATATAGTGTAGTGCATATTAATACATGATGTGGTGCATATGAGATGACCGTAAAAAAAGTCAACGGGTTGACCCCATTTGACTAAGATCAAATCTTGACCATGTATCATTCATAGATGTGTGGTTGAGATTAATACACATTTTTTAGGATGAAGAGACTTTTCACTTATATATATATATATATATATATATATATATATATATATATATATATGAAGATGATCATGTGAGAATGCTATCTTCGGTGAGAAATGAGAATAAATCTAGACCCTTAATCTTTCTAAATCAATGGCTCAGATTTAACGATGCATTAAGTTATTGTAATTTATGCATTATGATGTTAATGCATTAAATTATTACAGTTTATGCATTTGAATATGTATGCATAACATTTTTGCAATATATGCATTTCCGATGTGATAAAAATGCATTAAAATTTATCATTCTCACATTCTCATTAAAATGCAATATATATATAGGGTAAGGATCTGGTGAGAATGGATTTTATATAAGAACGTGAGAATGGTACATTTTAATGCATTTTTATCACATCGGTAATGCATATATTGCAGAAATGTAATGCATACACATCCAAATGCATAAACTGCAGAAACCTAATGCATAAACATTGTAATGCATAAATTACCATAACATAATGCATTGTTAAATTTGAGCTATTGATCAACAAAAATCAAGGGTCCAGATTTATTCTCATTTCTCACCTAAGATAGCATTCTCACATGATCCTCTTCCTACCGTATATATATATATATATATATATATATATATATATATATAGGGATTGGTTCATATGAAAATCAAGCCTAGTGTGAGAACGTGAAAACAAGCTTAAATTACTTTGTAATCATGCTTAAATTAATATATTATCATGCTTAATTATGTTCATGTCTTTTATATAAACATTATATTTGTATATTCTATGATTGTGATTATTTGAAGCATGAATATATATCGATTCAAGCATGATCTTATATAAGCAATAACGTTTATATAAAAAGCATGAATCTTATTCAACATGGCAATCTATAAATTTAAGCATGACTAAATATTAATTTAAGCACGTTCTCACGTTCTCACGCCAGAATATATATATATTCCTTTATATTATCATCCTTTTTTGTATTGAGTTGTCTTACTCAAATTGACATGTTTCAAATAAGGAAAAAATTAATTATTTTATATTTTTGTCCTTATTCTTAATCCATATGTCAAATAGTATCATGGCAATACGAACGGGACAGATAGAGGATTAACTAGTTTTCATCCATCTGAATAGGGTTTATATATTTTTTATTTTTATTTATATTTTTATAATTTTTAATTGATTATAGGGTTCATTGGTACCTAGTAGTAATAATAATTCTATGTTTTTTTATAATAAATAATTAAGGTTTATTATACTTTGGCTTGATTTCCTTCCCTTGTTCGATCTATAGTCCATGTGACTTTTTGTTGTGACTTTTAATCAAGTGCAGCTTTTATTAGCATAAGCTCAGGTAATTTAACGAATATAGCGTTGCTAGTTGATAGGGGTGCATAAATGGAAAATAGGTTTTCAGGTAATCCGTACCTGGTCGGGTATGAGTACCTATTATCAGGATCGGGTAATCCGTACCATCCTAACCCAACACTAATGACAATACCACCATGATAAACACTCATTTTGTAGCAACTAAACGTGTTTTATACTACTTTTTGCCAAGCTTTGCCGTTAATTGTGATTTGTTTTGGATTGATTTCATTACTTTGGTTTGGTTTCATGTTTAGTGAAGTTTGTGCATGTGCGTAGGTCAAACAAGGGGTGTTAAGATGAAATAGAAGGGTCGTGGAAGAGCGGAGTCGAAGAAACGGGATGGAAAAGTGAAAAACCGGACGAAAAGAAGTTAAAATCGAGAACCGGCACCCCGGAGTGAAGAATCAGCGGTTTGGAGTCGAAAATCGGCGGTTCATGGGTGAACCGCCGGGTAGACTGCCGGAACTCTCGGTAATGAAGTTCAAGGCAAAAGCTCGTTTCGGCGGTCAGATCGGCGCTCAAGGCCTGGACCGCCGATTTTGGTGGTCAGGGCGTCGATCCGTCGTGTCAGACCGCCGATTTTTCTAATTTCGCCCAAAATTAGACGATTTTGCCCTTTTCGCAATTCTAATCTCCTCTAGCACTTTTTCCTCCCTATATATAGAAGTGCTCAGCCCAAAAACGGGGATCATCTCACCTTAGCCTAATTTTCCCATTCCCAAAGTTTCCATTTAGAGTTCAAAACATTTGATAATCTTTGTATTAGTTAAAGGGTAAATTGGATCATCTCACGTGTATTTTTTTTTTTTAACTCTTAATCAAAACGACGTCGTTATAGTTAAAACGACGTCATTTTGAATGCTACGTCAATCTGAATTGGACACGTCATCGTCAATTTTTCCCCAAATTGAATTTGGAAGGACATTGCAACAAATTGAAAGATAGCTATATTTTTTGCTACAATTAAAAGGTTTGTCAAAAAACCAAATTTTGGTATAAAGTCGGGTATTTTTATCCAATTTACCCTTAGTTAAACAAGGTTAAATTTGAGTCTTCTTGAGTCTTAGCCAGAAAGTCGTCGAGTTTATCTACTTTTGCTATTTCTCGAGAGAGAATAGTGAATGATTTTGTGTTTGCTTCTCAATTAGGAGATTAAAAATTGGTTGCATGAATTAGGAAGTCTCGATCAAGCCATCTAGAATCAGATTGAATCCCTAGAACCAACTCTATTTCCAATTTGTTCCTTGTTTGTTTATTAATCAATTGTTTACTTCAATTTGCTTATTTGTTGTAATCTTATGTTTAAGTGCTTTAATTAGTCAACAATCATGTTGTTTGCAAAGCTTGAATAGTAGGAAGGTGCATAAATTTCGTTTTCAACATAAATTCGAGCTAATTGTCCTTGAGGATACGATACTTGTTACTAGTTACTACAATAGCCCGATAAAGTGCGGCTTATTTTGCTAAGTAAAACTAGTGATCAGTCAGAAGCAATCGTTTTCCTTTTTAACATGTGGCACCCTCTTACTAAGTGCCATATATGATTAATAACGATAACATAATGTTCATTTTGTGTAAAACACAAAATTTACATGTACCAAAATTCGTAAAATGTTACTATAAACCTACCAAAATTCATATAAGCCTAGAGAATATTGTTACTATATTTCTACAAACAAACTAACAAACTAAAACTCTACTTTCACTCTGTCAAGCAAACTACGCATTTTTAATTAAGTGTACGGAAGTAATATTTTTAATTATAAGTTTACACAAAAAACTTCCCTACAACCGATTGCATTTTACAACCGATTTTAATCTGCACCCAACCCAACCCGATCCGAACCTGCGAGTTAAAAAAAAAAACAAAAACTGCCACTATACTTTATATATAATATTAAGTGTAATGATATATAAATCTGGTTGTTGGCCGAGTGGTTGGGCAGAAGCCTTATAACCTTGCTGCATGCATTGGCCCAAGTTCGAAAAAACTTGGAGGCTGCATCTTTTTAACGTTATTTTTAAAATATTTGATTTATTGTGACACTTTTGAAGCGTCCCAATTACGTGTTTTTATATATAATCCATTGGGACACTTTGAGGTGTCCCAATTGTTGTTTTTTAGTTTGTTTTTTGAATGTTTTTTTTTAAAAAATCAATTGTTTTTGTTTGTAAATTATTTGTTCAAATAATATTTGCTAATATATAATTGCTAATAAGAGTTGTGGTGACTAAAAGTACATGTTATGACGATCAAAAAAAGCCTCTATCCTATCAGGAAATAGTGAGAAAACAGCAGCGGATTTTGAAGGCTAAAGAAACTAAGTCAGAGAAGGTGGTGAATGTGGAAAATGGGATTAGCAATGCCAAGGTGACTGGTACTGAAATACCTATCTCTCCTCCAATACCTCAGCTAAGTAAGGAGCGGCCATTCCATACCAAGCCAGTGGAGGAGACTTATGCTCCTATTGGTGTTGATGTAAGGTCTAAGCCAAGGAAAATAGCAAATAAGGTCTTGGGGCCAAAACCAAGGGAACAAATGCTTACTACCAACTCTTACCAAGTCATTAGTGAACAATAATGAAATAGAATTGGAGAAGAAAAGGACGGGGACCTTGTCCACTGCGGGGCAATGGATAGATTAGGATCCTTATATGGAACGTCAGGGGTTGTAACAAACCCTTTAAACAAAAAAAGATTAGAAGCTTTTTGCAAAAGAATAATTGACTGTGTGGCTCTCTTAGAAACCAGAGTGAAAAATGAGAAGTGTAAGAAGGTTGTTGAGAAAATTTGTAGAAACTGGGAAATGTTGACAAATTATACTCATGCTGATAATGGTCTGATTTGGATATGCTGGAATCCCAGACTAATTAGTGGCAGATGGATTGAAAATTAGGCTCAAGCTATTCATTGTGAGCTCATTGATGTTAGGTCTGGGAAAGTGATTAATTTTGTTGCTGTGTACGCTTTTAATACTTGTGAGTTGAGGAAAGCTCTTTGGTTCTTTATTAGCAAAGTCAGCAACGATGTGCAAGGCCCTCTTTTGATAGGGGGAGACTTTAACTGTTTATTGAGTCCATCAGATAGATTTCTTTGATTGTCTCACTACTAATGATCTTTATGTTATTAGGAGTGTGGGAAGTGAGTTCTCTTGGTGTAATAATCAGCTAGGTGATGACCGAATATATTCTCTTATTGATAGTACCATTACCAATGGAGCTTGGTGTAGTGAATTCCCTACAGTGGTAGTGAAATTATTGGATAAAGGTGTATCACATCATAGCCCTCAGTTTCTAAACTTGGAGCTTGAAACAAGAGTCAGAAACACCCCTTTCAGATTCTTCAATATCCTAACTGAGCATGCTGATTTTCCCAACATTCTTGATACAGTATGGTCTCAACAATGTCATGACAATAAGCTGCTCAATTTATGGTATAAATTATGGTATAAACTCAAGAATTTGAAAGGGCCTTTGAAGCAACTAAATAACATTTCAAGAATACCAGTGATAAAGTGCATCTGATAACCTGAATCTAGCTCTCATCCAGAAACGAAAAACTTTGCTTACAGATTTAGAGAAGTGGAGTGGTGTAGAGGAAAGAATTTGACAACAGAAATCAAGGGTGGACTGGATTAGAACGGGAGATACCAATCAATACCAAGTTCTTCTTTGCCTACACTAAGGCTAGGCAAAATGCTAATACCATCAAAATGTTGATCAAATAAGATGGAACCCGATGTGAGAATTAGCAACAAATTCAAGAGCAAATAAAGAGTTTTTATATGAGTTGATGGGAAGTGCTGCATTTTCTCTACCTATGTTGGACAAGAAAATCATTGCAAAGGGTCCAGTCCTCTCCCACACCCAACAACTTGAACTTTGTGCCCCATTCTCACCATTGGAGATTAAGGAAGCTTCGTTCAGTATAAACCCTCTGAAATCTCCGGATTTGGATGGCTATAATGTTTATTTTTTTCAGCACTCATGTAATAGGATCGGACAATATTGTGGAAGTTGTACAGGAATTCTATCATACAGGGTGGATGCCAAAAGCTCATAATACAACATTGATCACTCTTTTCCCTAAATCTGCAGCTGCTTCCACTGTAAAGGAGTTTCGACCAATTGCTTGTTGTTCTGTGCTACACAAGATCATATCCAAGACTCTAACAAATCTGATGCAAAAAGTGCTAGATGGTCTTATCAGTGCAAATCAGTCTGCATTTGTCAAAGGGTGTGTGATTTTTGATAATATTATCCTCATCCATGAAATAATCAAAGGGTATGGAAGGAAAGGTATCTCCTCAAAATAGACACCAAAAAGCCTACGACTCCGTGGAATGACCTTTCATGAAACAATTATTGCTGGAGTTAGGTTTTCCATACCTGTTTGGTATGTGGATTTTGGGATGCCTTCAAACAGTTGCTTATTCAATAGCTACTAATGGAGAAATTTCACAACCATTTCAAGCTAAAAGGGGGTTGCGATAAGGCGACCCTATATCTCCATACTTATTCGTGTTGTGCATGGAATATCTCAATCGGTGCATGTCTATTTTGTGCAAGGACGGATTGTTTTAGTTTCATCCTAGGTGTAAAAGGTTGGGGTTAGTGCATGTCTGTTTTGCGGATGACCTCCTCCTTTTTACTCGAGGAGATGAGGTTTCAGTAAGAAAGCTTATAAAGGCATTCTCCAAGTTCTCTGAAGTATCTAGTTTGCGAGCAAATGAGGCCAAAAGTTCTGTTTACTTTGGTGGAGTAAGGGAAGAGATACAACAAGCAATCCGTGGAGAGTTTGGCATGAGTAAAGGTGAGATTCCATTCAAATATCTTGGCGTGCCCTTCTCTTCTAAAAAGATGTCCGTTGCCCAATATCAACCATTGATTCAGAAGATCTTGTCCAGAATTAATTGTTGGACTGCAAAACTATTATCATATGCAGGTAGGGTTCAATTAATCCAAGCTTTGCTCTTCAGCATAAAGTCATATTGGTGCCAAATTTTTTTACTACCACAAAAAGTGATTAAGCTCCTTCAAGCTGCATGTTGTTCGTTCCTTTGGACTGGTAATTCTGGAGTCTCCAAGAGAGTTTTAGTGTCATGGGAACAAATGTGATTGCCAAAAACAGCAGGGAGATGGAATTTGGTTGATATCAAAACCTGGAACAAGGCAGCCATTGGTAAATTGTTAGGGAGCTTGGCAATGAAGAAATATAAAATATGGATTAAATGGGTTCACGAGTACTACATCAAAGACCAGAATCTGATTCATCTTGCCATACCTCAACAAGCTTCGTGGATTGTAAAGAAAATTTTGGGTGCAGTTACTTATTACATGCAGATAAGAGATGGTGAGAGACTGCTTGGGAACCAGAAGTTATCTATCAAGCTTCTGTATACAGAAATGAGAGGCCCTACGAATAAGATGCAGTGGCCTAAAATTATCAGTAAGAATATAGCTACTCCGGTCTAAAGCTATATTTATTACTTGGTTGGCTTTGTGGGGGAGGCTCGCCAGTTGTGATAGGCTAATGAGGATTGGAGTGGACTGTGACCAACTTTGTATTATTTGTTGCAATGAGGATGAAACTCTAAACCACTTGTTTTTCCGTTATCATTTCTCAAGTCAGGTTTGGAACAAAATTGTTGTTTGGAGTGGATTGCATGAACAAAGCAAAGACTGGAATGAGGAAAAGCAGTTTATGATTACACAACGCCGGTTGAAGATGGGTAAGCAGATCCTCTATAGATTAAGTGTGGCTATCTTGGTCTATAACATTTGGAAGGAATGAAATCACCGACGATTTAGAAATGCTTCCTGCTCAGTGGATCAATTAGTGCATCAATGTCAGCTGCAAATTGCCTTGTGTGGATCAAACATGAGAAAGTTATGAGGTATTTGAAATCGTAGGGTTGTGTAGCTTTGTGGTTTTGTAGTTTGCTTCAGTTTGTAAGTTTGTAAGTGGACTCATTATTCTCCTGGTAATAAAAAGATTTTATTTACCGGAAAAAAAAGTACATGTTGTCGTGAATAAAAGTAACAATCGTTTTCAAAAAAAGTAATATTTGTGAAACATTACCTTTCTTAATATCAATAATATCACGATAATAATTACTTGTTCAAATCACTAAAAGTACACGTTATCGTGAACAAAAGTTATATTTGTGAAACATTACCTCTATTCATATCAATGATTACTTTTTCAAAACGGCAATAATTACTTGACAAAATAACTTAAAGTATATGTTGTCGTTAATAAAAGTAACAATCGTTGTGAAAAAAGTAATATTTTTGAAACATTACTTTTCTTCATTTCAAAAATTACTTTTAGTCACGATAATAATTACTTAATTAAATAACTAAAAGTACATGTTGTCGTTAATAAACATAAATATTGTCATTAAGCAAAGTAATATTTTTTTATTAATTTTTTTAATATTAATAACCCCTTTAGGGTTTATTTAACCATAATTAGAATTTATTTAATTTCCATGTAGAATTTATGTTTAATTTTGTAGATCAATAATTATTTTTCTAACTATTAATTCAAAAAAGGGGGAAAAAACCAAAAAAATTATAACATATAAACCGGATATTAGTACACTTAATAAAGTGTCCTATAACACGCGGCTTATTTGAAATAAAGGCGTTGCTGCTGAGAAGCGAACACGTGACCTCGTGTTGCCAAGCAACGCCTTTAACCACTAGGCTAGCAGCGAATTTGTTAGTTATTAAGGACAATAATTATTTATACATAAGCGGTCACAAAGATAAATAAATAAATAAAAATAAAAAAGTAGAAACACGCGGATCCAAATCCGAGTCGGGTCGAACTGGTTGCATTGTATGCAATGGAAGTCTAACCTATAATTTTATAAAATTATTAATATATATATATATATATATATATAGTACTCCCTTCGTCCCGTTCATAATGTAACATTTCTTTTCAGTACGGGTATTAAAAGTAAAGGTGGTGATTGATGTATTAATAAAGTGATAAAATATTTTTAAAGTAAATAAAGTATTGTTGATGTGATATAAAGTGGTTTTAAAGTAATAAAGTGTTATTGATGTGATATAAAGTGATCTTTAAGTGAATAAAGTGGATAAAATGATTTTCTAATGATTTTCATAAAACGAAATATTACAAGATAAATGGGACATCCAAAAAAAAAATGTTACAAGATGAACGGGATAAAGGGAGTATGTTTTATGAGTTTTTACAGATAATAGTACATTGTTAAAAATAAAATAGAAAGAAATCTTTCAAATCATTCCCGCAGTAGATCACGACCATTATTTTTTTATCCTTTAAGAAAAAGATTCATTCTCTTTATAAAAAATAGGAGGTAGAATCAATAAAGATTTCTTTTTCGATTCATCCCTACACTCATTCAAGAATTGTTTTTGATCCAATAGTAGGAATAATAGAAAAGACAAATCCCTTATAATACATCAGATCGTCTTGCCTTCGGCATCTCCCTACTTGCAGTTAACTATTTTAAGTGGGTTGTAGTCGTGGATGGAGTAGCAATTAAATAGGGTCCCCGACAAATGGATAACTGAACTGATAGAAAGGAAAAGGTGGAAGAAAATTAGAGTTTTATTGTCCAACAAATGGATATATTGTTGTAGAATTTGTTTTAATTAATTATTTTTTAACAGGGAAGTGGGGACTAGAGCTCACTGTTTGTAAACAGAAGTCGTAAAGATTTAATAAATTGCTTTATGTGTACCGAATTGTTTGTCCAATCTCAGAAACCAAAAAGGAAGAAAGAAAAAAAAAAGTGTGAAAAATCATGATCGATTTGAAAAACTCTACACGTTCTCCTTAGTAAAATTATAGAATACATTATAACTACATTTCTTAATTGAACTATGATATGAATTGGTTGTTTTTTCTTCATCATTGCTAGCACTGTATATAATTTATTGCTTTCTAAATTTGTTGGTGATGAAATGAGATTCATGCAATATATTGTCTATACCTCTTAGCTTATTTGAATTTTGATTTTTCTTAAATCAGCATCACATTTTACAAAAAGACTCATCTTAATTGATATTTAACTTCATAAATTGAAAAGAAAAGGTAGAACAAACCAAAAATCACACATTTAAATCCAGCAAACTGATATCATGAAAAACGAAACAGCATTAACGGTCCCCCAAAACATAAGAATTACACTTAATACGGTATGTTTCCTTTCATGAGCAAAATTAAGGCTTACTTAAAGGCCCTAGTTAATTATGCATGAATGGAAAGTCAAAGAAAAAATACTTTATTGTCTGAAAATGCACTTTATTATATCTAATTCTTTTCTTCTTAGTCGTTTTTGTGTCGAAAACAAAGCTATATTGAACAAGACGGAGGGAGTATCAAATATCAATTCCTGACTCTGCAAGAGTCATCATCACCATCACCACCACCACCACCATCATCATCATCATCATCATCATGATTATCATCATCATCATCGTGAATTGCACTAGTATAAGTGTGAGTTTTGGTTTCCATGTGAAGATCTGCTGCAGGCTCCCACCACTGGTGGATGCCATGAGTATCTACGCATCCGGAGTGGTTACGGTTGACCATAACGTGCGCCGACGGAATGAGATGCATCGGCTCTCTCCATTCCTTCCCCAACGCATGCAGCACGAGGCCGACGAGCGAGTGCTGCGTCGCCACCTTCTCCATCTCTCCGCCTCCCACCTCCTCCATCCCTTTCCTGTGCTCGAAATACCCGATGTACCCGGAGCAAATAACGTCGCCCGGATTCACAAACAGTCGCGGCCGCCACGTGTCCAATGCAGCAAACGTACCTTGATCCTCAACTTTCACGCTAAGCGCAACCCCCGCTTTCACAACGGAGGTCGCCGCCCGAAAGGCAAACCTCTTTCTCCTCGACCTGATCGCCCTGTCGATCGGGAGCGAAGGGAAGGGCGAGTTGAACAAGAAGGTGTCGTCGATAAAAACGCCGCTCTTCGCCATGTCCTTCCCCGCAAGCAAGGCTACGGCGGCTCCGAGGGAATGCCCGGCTATCCAGACGTTGTCTCTTCCGAAGGTTTCGACCGCATGGCGCACGGCGTTTATAGCCGTTTGAAAGCAGGATGTGTGGTGGAGCCTGTTACGGATGATGCGGATGTCGAGCTTAAGGTCCCTCATGAACGACTCTCCGAATAATTTGGTTGTGGTCCCTCGGAACGCAACCACGCAGCGTGGAGCAGCTGGATAGGCTTCAGTGGGAGTGAGGAGTTGAAATATGGCGCCACCAAATATGGAAGAATGAGCATCATCGATGAGGTGATGTTTAGCTCAAAATGGAAAACCTGCCACCATGGGGGAGCCAGTGTGCCTGGCTCCCTAGTCGATTCAGGTCACGGTCGCGCTCGAGAACGTACACGCCTCGGACCAAGCTGGCTGCGACGGATCTTCGGTGAGACGAATTTGTCCTGCATGGAAACATGATCACAACTTCATTGCCCTCTCTGCTAATTTTCTCGTTCATCTCGGCCTATTTTTTTCGGCATAAAGACTAAGAAGAAGAGAATTAAGTATAAAAGTTATGTTTAATGTAAGTAATAATGTCCTAATTTTTCCCAAAAATAAAACATGCCAACATGGGTGTGACGGAGGGAGTATTTTATTTAAATTAATTTACCCAAGAAAATGCATGCATGCAACCTCCATGGAGGTGCTAGCTCTCGTGAGAATATTGAGTTATAAAATATGGTACCAATCTAGTGTTGTGAGGTGCGCAGGTCCGGAACAATGAAAATTTTCCTTGTCTGACATGGTGCTTCAGATTTGCATGCAGTAGAAGAGAAGACAAAACCCGCCGCTTCTTTCTCTATGGAAAAATGAAAACAATGGAGAGCTATATAAGGGTGAGAAATCCGTACGTGCATTCTATGTAAATTGCACATAACATCCTTATATTTTCGAAATTGCATGTATTGACATGTATTGAATGATTGCAACAAATCATGCATAAAAAAATCCATCCTAGAAAGTTAATAATGTAACACTTTCTCGATCCTCTAATGAAATCCAACTCAATGCATAGTTGACTCTTGAATGATTCAAATTCGACTAAGAAATATTTCAAAACTGCGTTGTGTAGAATTTCCAGTGATTTTGGCTTGTAAAAATAGGCTACTTCCTCTGCAAAGAGAAGAAATGGAATTAAAAACTTTAATAAGTACACAACTTACAGTTAGTTTTTTAGAAGAAACTTTTGTTGCTAAAATTGTGCTATACAAAAATGATGGTTTGATTTACCTAAAATACACTACATATTTTAATTTTAAAATTTGACATGACCTTTTAAAATTTATTTAAATACATCACCTTTATATTTGTTTGAACTCTTGAATGATTAATTAAAATTCGACTAAGTATTAAAATAATTCAGAACAGTGTTGTCTGATTTATCTCAATCATCAAATTATATTCCGAACTCGCTTCAATGAATAGCCGAAAGAGGAGTCTATATTTTTATGTTAGAATTTTCTAGAATCTGAAAAGAACTTGTTAGAAAAGTTCAATTCACTTGATGATGCATTAATTCATGCAAACAAGTGTCTCATTTTCGTTTATACTTAAGTGTTTTTAAAACACATGCATAAAGTTTTCGTGCATAATTTGTTTAAAATGTATGAGTGTTCTATACAGTTTACAAAAATATAAGAGTATTAATTTTGTACAATTTACGTAAAATACATGATTATTTAATGCATTTGACCCAAATTTATACATAGGTAGGTGAAGTAATAACTATAACATTGGTTTGCGCATTTCAATTTCAGCACACTAATCCTTACCTTGACTAATTTGGTGAGTCATCGTTTTCAGAGAGTACGAGGTAGGGTTGTTTGGACCATGATCATCGGAGACCTGGTCTCATGTTATTAAGACTACTCCCATCAGTGCCCGGCTCCAACCTAGTTTGCGCTGGAGACGAACAAAATTTGCAAAAGAAAAATAGAAGATGAAATTCGTCATCTTAACCTAAGAAAACATAAAATTCGCAAAGGAAGCATGAATATGCATATGAGAAAATCGATGCACAATGCTGACGAATAAGTCCTCAAAAGAATATTGACGAATTAAAATTGTATAATAATATTGTGCACAATAAACGATAGTTTAGGCGGAATTTTTTTTAGTTACTGGTTTTTCTTTTATATATATATATATATATATATATATATATATTCCCTTATACTGTGAGCTAGAGATTTTTTAAGGATACTAACAGAGAGTCACGTGCGTTGCACCTAAATTCAGATGACTATAATAAAAATTATATAATATGAATAATAAATCATTAAATTTATTTATGATTAGGAAATATTACATAATACTCAAGTTATCTAATTACTCAATTTTAATTCAATACTATATAATAGCTCTTAGAAAATTGATCAAAAGTTGGCTGAATTGAATTTTCCTTTTTTCTGAAAGCTGGGCAAATTGTTACACAAATAATTTTTTTTTTTTTTAATTCGTGAGAGCTCGCAACCGCTACCTTCAGTGCGCACTGGATAAACTCCCGTATAAAAAAAGAGTATAATTGTATAACTATTGCATTGGACTATATATATTTGGATTAAGTTAATGGCTTGCATAAGTTAATTGCATTAATTCTACTATATATTTGGATAAAATTTACCTCCTTAATACTACTCCTTTAAAAAAAATGGAATTTAGATATGTGTTGTTTGAAAAAGTGAGAAAAAGACATTTAATATGAGTTGTTAAAGATATATCTCGTACATTTCATAAAAATATAAAAACATTAATAATCATAGAGTTTAATTAGAATATAACTTGTTTAGATATTCACAATTGAATAGATTAGATTATGCATCATCGTTCTTCAAGCTTTCAGTTGATTTTTTTCTAAAGAATATATTAATTTATTTATTTTGATCTATTGATTGTATTTAGAAATAATTGGCAATTAACTAATATGTTGGCCAAAATCTAACCTTATAGGGTTTGAATAGTCCTTTTTTTTGCGTAAATTTGGTTTATTAATGTTTTTTTAGAGGGGTTTTATTAATATTCAATATTAATATTTTATAGCCATAATTATTTATTGTTAAAAGCATGTTGCATTAGAAAATGAGAAGGACATATCATTAATATGAGTTTTTATTTTCTTAAAAGTAAGATATACATCTGGTATGAGATTTTATTTATTGTCAATGAAAATATATATAATTATGATATATATACTACTATTATATATAACAAGGGTATTATAGGTAAACCAAATTTATTCAACAACACACTTTTTATATAGGTATAGATTTAAAAAGCCGTTTTTCGAATTCAGGACATTTAAGCTGCGGGTTTCGTTTTGCGGCCCATTAAATTTTTTTTTCTGGCCGTAGGACTTTTTTTGGCCAGAAACTCATTATTTCGCACGTGAGCCACACGTGATGGCCAACAGGAGCCCGAATGCACACGTGGACGCCACATCAGTCCACATCACCCATCCTCACTTTTCCCCCCTCCAAGGAATCCCTAGAGGAGAAGGACGCTGCTACCACCAGCTCGGGCGGCATTCCCTCCACCACCAGCTCCGGCGGCCTCTACTAGTTCGTCTGCATTCACGGTGCCACCGAGCGGAAAGGCAAAAACGCCGTTAACCTCTCCGACGGCTCAATCGCGAAGGAAAATGTCCAAAACAATTACGACGAGTACTGGTCCTTCTTCCGCCGCCCTAAGGAGATTGAGAAAACGGAGAAGGTGCCGGATTTTGTCAATACCTTCTATAATCTGGTTACCGACATCTACGAGTGTGGGGATGGGGCCAGTCATTCCACTTCTCTCCCGCCGTGTTGGAAAATCGCACCGCGACGCCACGCGCCTCCACGAGGAGATGGCGGTGGATCTCCTCAACGTCGGCCCGGGGAAGCCTATCCTCGACACCGGCTGCGGCATCAGCGGCCTGATGCGCGCAATCGCCGCCCACTCCGGTGCCAACGTCGTCGGAATTACCATCAACGAGTATCAGGTGAAGCGCGCCCACGCGCACAACAAAAAGGCCGGCCTCGACAGCCTTTGGGAGGTCGTCTGCGGCAATTTTCTACAGATGTTGTTCGAGAGCAACTGCTTCGATGGCGCGTACTCGATCGAGGCGACTTGCCACGCGCCGAAGCTCGTGGAGGTCTACTCCGAGATCTACAGAGTTCTGAAGTCCAGCGCATTGTACATATCGTATGAATGGGTGATGACGGAGCTCTATCCTGGTGAAGGAGAAGGATTTGGCGAAGCCGCCGTCGCAGCCGTGGTGGATGCGGCTGAAGATGGGGCAGATCGCCTATTGAAGGCTTCAGCGCGTGACGATGATCGGCCGCTTCGGCTTGTTCTTGGATCCCAGGGGCGGCCGTGGGGGAGGCAGTTGGTGGAGGGAGTGCCGTCGGAGCTGGTGGTGGCGGCGTCCTTCTCCTCTAGGGATTCCTTGGAGGGAGGAAGAGTGAGGGTTGGGTGATGTGGCGTCCACGTGCGCATTCGGGCTCCACTTGGCCATCACGTGCGGCTCACGTGCGAAATAATGAGTTTCGGGGCAAAAAAAGTCCTACGGCCCAACAAAAAAAAACTTAATGGGCCACAAAACGAAGCCCGCAGCAATGTCCTGAATTCGAAAAACGACTTTTTAAATGTCCTTAAAAAGCCTCTAGGTTCTTATATTGTCATCATTTTTTTATTTAGTTGTCTCACTCAAATTGACATGTTTCAAATAAAGAAAAAAATAATATATTCTATTTTTTTATCCTTATTCTTAATCTATATGTCAAATAGTAACATGATAATATGAACGAGACAGATAGAGGATTAACTAGTTTAATCCATTTGAATAGGGTATATATATATATATATATATTTTATTTTATATAATTTTTAATTGATTATAGGGTTTCATTGATACATAGTAGTAATATTGTATGATTCTATTTTTTAATAATAAATATTAATTAAGGTTTATTATAGTTTTGCTTGATTTCCATCTCTTTGTTCGATCTATATTCCATGTGACTTTGCGAAAAGAATTTTGTTTTGAATTTTAATTAAGTAAGTATAGCTTTTATTAACATAAGTAATTTAACTAATACAGCGTTGCTTGTTGATAGGAAAACGGGTTTTCTGGTAATCCGTACCCGGCTATGTATGGGTACCTGTTTGGCTAATTAATGGAATAGATATGAGCTTAAATGGAACGGGTACCCGGAAAACGGGTATGAGTACCTATGAGTACCCGTTTATGCACCTTTTACTAGTTGGTATGATATTCATATGTTGATATAACGAAGATTCCTAATTCAATGCAATTTAAGTAGTCATGAATGATAAGGAGTTGCAAGAATAAGTTTGAACAATGAATAATGGCGTTATTGATCGGAGTCAACAAAGACTTAGCACAATCCCTTAAGTTTGCAAGAATTTTCTGGTTAGTACAGACATGGTTTCTCGTGTTACTATAGGCGGAGCTAAGATTTTAAAAATGACATGGTGAGATTATGGTTATGAATTCGTCTGAACGGGCAAACTTACATTTATACATGCAAAAGTGGGAAAAATATAAAAAAAAAATTCAATCCAAATATACTTATAAAAGAAAAATTTGCCCCGGCGACCACCGGGGCCACTCTGGTGCCAGATCCGCCAGTGGTCAAGTAAAAATGGTGTCGTTGATCTCATCGGAAAGAAATTTCACATATAAAACCGACAACCACATTAAGTGTAATTTTGAAATTTTCAAAATTATGTCAAATTCATACAAATTTAAAAGTGATGTATTTATAAAGATTTTGAAAAGTCATGTCAAATTTCAAAATTCAAAAAAGTTGGTGTATTTTAGGCAAATTAACTTAAAAATTGCTATGAATATTTAAGAGTGGAAAGGAAAGAAAATTTGAGATGATGACATAATTCAAAAAATGAACTCTGATCGGTGATATGCTTACGAACTTAAAACGGAATTCCTTGAATCATCAATAGTATATATAATAACAAAGTTTATGTTCATTCAACGTGGCATACACAGCTCTCTGTTCCTATTTATCTAATTAATTCTAGTATTTTCTGCATTATAAATTCATATATATTCAAAATATACATATACATCTATATAATAACAAAATTTATGTTCATACTACGTGGCAAGTCCACAGCTCTCTATTCCTATTTATCGTAATTCTCGTATTTTCTACATTATAAGAATCGAAGTTTTCTATACCAAAATCTTTACAAAGACTAAATTACCCTTAAGTAAAGGTATTGAGATGTTGACTTTAATTTTTGGCTTTTTTTAATTTTTTTTCGGCTGCTTCTTGTTTTACTATTTTCATTTTTTCCTTTCTTCTTCCCTGAAGCCAAAACCCCAAACAAAAAATAAATAAATTCTCACCACCTTCAACAAATTAAATTTTGAACTATACTTATTTATATTTTGTAAGAGAGGTTGTTTGCTCTCATTAAATTTCGTCAATAACTACTACAATTCTCTACATCTCCATTCTCTACATCTCAATTCTCTATCCTATACACAAGAAAACACACGACACAAAAGAAGAGAGAAGTGGGTCTCCAAAAAAAAAACTCACGATAGTTGAAAAGAAGAAGGAGGTAAAGCCTAAACAGAAGGATTTCGTGTTTTTGGAGTCCATAAAGAAGGTATGCAATCATATTCACTACGTAAAATATGATTTTTTCGATAAGTTCTTGTACCCACGGTGGACTCATTTTTGCACGGTGGTAGAAAAATTTTATGTATATGAATTATATATTGATATTTATTCATAAGAGACTATATCTGCATGTTTAGAAACGTTTTAGAAGTAAAATAGCTGTAAAATTATATCTATTGTCGTGTGTATAAGAATTCTTCATTTTCTGGCACGTTTTTTGCAACCCACGGTGGCAACCCACGATGGAGCCACCGTGGGTTGCCACAGTGGGCACCGTTTTTAAGCAACCAACGGTGGCTACCCACGGTGGCAACCTATGGTGCCTATGGTGGCCACCAACGGTGGTTACCACCGTGTGTGTATCCATCGTGGGTTAGGCAGTTAATGCATTAGATGCGTGTTCGATCGGATTTTTGATAATTTCTTGACTATTTTGTATTTTTCAGATATCGTGGCAACGTGTTTTGATACATCACAGCGGTCGTTGGGAGCAATCGACTTATATAGACGGGGATTATTTTTTTGTCTTCATCGATAGTGCTACAGTGAACCGTGCAAACCTTGTTGAACTTATTGGAGAAGGGTTGGGAAATATAAATCCGACCAACTACACGTTGTGGTACTTGACATGCATGAGCAACGGAAACAAAGTAAAAGTTTTATTGCGGAGTGATATCGAGTTACTGCGTATGTTAATTGAATAGAAAGACGATCCAAATGTTTATGTTGATTACGGCAGCTCATCCGCCCTGAGGTTAACTTTGGTGGTAACAGCTCCGGATTTGAGTACCACGACATTGACAACCGCATGCCCTACTCACATGAGCAATATGAAAAAGAGGAGGAAGATGAGGATGAAGATGGTAACTACGACGAAAATGAAGAAGATGATGAAGATGAGGCGAGTTCGTCCGAAGACGAAGCAGATGATCGTCGTAAAGAATTGCTTAATTCGCTATCTATTGATTTTCTTGCTTGGATGCGAAAGCCGACACAAATGGATAGGATTTTTGGTCATCGGAACTTCACATCGGACCATCAATCCAAACGCGAGACTGAGCATCAGCGCTCAATGCGCAATTGGATCATTCCATTCCCCCATCCTGACAGCGCAGAGACATTAGGGTGGTCGAGAAACCACCACCAGTGCGTGAGAAACTCAAAGTGGAGGCTTTATTTAGGTCCAAGAAAGACTTGAGGATCACTGTTGAAATGTATCATCTGAAGAACTTTTTGGAGTGTAGATCGAAATGTTGGGCTAGCAATCGTACGACGTTCTTATGCAAGACTGGCATAAAGAATTGCAGCTTTAGGATTTGTGTTGTTGAGGGTGGCACCATTTGGAGAATTACTAAGTTATCCCTGGATCATACCTAACACCACGATTTGAATCGTGCTACTGCACGGTCGGTATCTTCTGATGTTGTTGTATTTTATTTTGCCAAGAGATTGACCAACGAGGCGGTTACTTTGAAGCCAAGGGAGATGATGGAAGAGATGCGTAGAGTGTTTGGTATTGACATTCTGTACAGTTTTGCTCTCCGGACGAGAAACATAGACATAGAGAATATGTATGTCGACCACATCTCGTCGTATCAGAAGATCCTATCGTATCTATATGATATGGAGATGACCGTCGAGGGTTTGCTATGTCACTTATTTGTGGATGGGACCCACCTTAAAGGAAAGAACCGAGGAATTTTATTTGTAGCCGTCATGATGGATGGAAACAACCATGTTTTCCCCCTTGCGATTGGCCTCGGTTCCAAAAAGAATGATGAGTCGGGGGTATATTTTCTCTCCAACCTGCGCAGATGCTACAACCTTCCGGATGATTTACTGATTGTGAGTGACCAACATTTGAGCATTAGGAATGCACTTTGAGTCGTCTACCCGAATGCATTTCACAGGTTGTGCTACTCCCACCTTCAAAAAAATCTCACGCCCTACGGAAAGCACATAGCCACTCTCTTTCAAGCTGCAGCATATTGTAATCGTCACGAAGAGTTTGACAATTTTTTCTCAAAACTGCATCAAGTGAGCCCCAAGGGAGCTCATAAACGACTTTTTGACATTAGACTGGAGAGGTGGGCTAAGTGTAAGTGTCCGATCCGACGTTATGACTTCTTGAACTGCAATTATGCCAAATGTTTGAACACTCGTATGCTATGGGCAAGGCGTCTCCCAGTGCACTCAATGATTGAGATGTACCGCTTAATTCTAGAGAATTGAACCGATGAGAAGCGAGAAGTAGCTGCATCGAGAGATCATGAGTTGATAGAGAATGCATTGAAAAAACTTTCTTTATCCGTGCAACACGGTACCAGCCTTACAGCTCGAGGTAACACCACCACACATGTTTATAAGGTTGAAGAAAGAAATGTTTCTTATCACGTTGATCTAAGAAACAAGTCATGTACGTGCTGAGCAGGGGATTTGGATTTGATTCCATGTCGCCATGCTGTTGCCGCTATACATAATCATTATTCAAGATAATCCCAACATTGTACGTATAGTATATATTATATTTTGCACGAAATGTAACATAATTGCAATAGTAAGCATTGAATTAACAAAATATATCATAGACTATATGTACAATGTTGGGATTCTCTTGATAATGGTTATGTATAACTAACTTTAGCGTTTGTACAAAGTATTTGATTTACTAATGAATTAGATGAAGGTTACATGTGGGTGTTTGGATTCGTTGTTACGTAGTTTTAAATTGAAAAATAAGCTATTATGGAATCACTAAACAACAAAATCGAAGAAGGAACCGAGCAAAAAATGAAATTGAAACATGTTTTTGTGCCCACGGTGGCTGCTCACCACCGTGCCCACGATGGCAACCACCGTGGGTTAAAGATCTTGTGCCCACGGTGGGCAACAAACGGTGGCCACCACTATGGGTAGCCCTCTACCGTGGGTACCAGATTTTCAACCCACGATGGTCACCATCTTGGGCGTGGCCACCGTGGGAAAATTTGAGAGTGCTATTTCACTTGCTCTTTTCAACCTCATTCAACTATAATCACTCACATCTTAAACAAGTCCAAATAATATATAAAATAAGTTCAAATATTTACAAAAAATGAGAATTTAGTGATGTTGTCTCTCCCAATACGAACCCTCTACTCCTAACTAAAATATTCTAGTTGCAACAAATAACCTATACCGCTCAATGTATCTATAATCAATTCACACATTACGATATGTCGCTGTTAAATTGATGAGACGATCCACATACATAAGAGCGTAGGGGCCACAATTTTTTCCTGTTGGTCTGGATGAATCGCTCTTCCTCAGGCATCTTAATCAACCTAGGAGGGTTTTTAAGCCTATGCCTCTGGCTATTTTGCTCCCAGAAACCTAATGCCATCAACAGTCGAGGTAAGACGGTCACCCTAATTTTCGATTGTAGCATCCTCTCTTGATTTTCTATGCTTCTTGTACATATGTTTCAACCTCTTCAAGGCCTTTGCAGTCATGGTCATATAAGGCGTCTGCATGGCAGCATACGGTCTCGTCTTACAATGACCTTGTACCTTGTCTCACTCCGCCAATTCGTAATCAAGCTAATGAGATTCCTCAGAGGATGATGACCACTCAATATTAACAGGTGAAACAGGCCGTCTGAGTTGCTCGTGTGTGGTGTCCTCAACAGTAAGAAACATCGGTTTCTCCTGCTGGTAGGCAGACTGGTAGGGGAATCTGCTGCTCATGTGGAGTGAACTCGGCAGTAGGAGCTGAAGTAGGAAATATCTGCTGATCATACTGAAAGTGACTGTTGTTGTCGTCGCCTCAAAACACTGATTGGTGCTGCCAGATAAGAGGTTGAAACATCGGAGGGTCGTACTGATGCAGCGGCCTATTGCTATAGCCGACAAACATCGCCTACTGCTGCTGGTAGGCAGGCTGATACCCTCACGGCTACATTGGTGGATCGCTCTGGTGGGGTATAAGGCAAACGACTACCCTAATATGTGCATCGGGTGCTCGATATGCTCATGGATGTGAGGAGAGTTGTGACTATGGCGACTGTGTTGTCTCTGTAGAGCTGCAGCTGCAGAGTGACGAGGCGGGTCAAAAATTCTCCTGTGTCTGCTAGAAACCTCTACAGAGTGACGGTGTGGCTCAGGGTTCATCCTGTAGCTCCCAACAGATGGCTATGGAGGGCTGCTAGATCGTCTGTGCCTCAGACCGAAGTATTCCTTCACCTGCGCAAAGAGCTTCCAGGATAAAGTAGCAAAGAAGCCCTTGTCAGACTCATCCATCAAGACTGCCCTCAGCCGGCGATTGATGTAGTCGTCTCTGTCGTCCTTCGCGTGGTCAGGGCAAGGACGTCCGTGCACACAACACACTCTATCTTCGGGTCTCTCCTGATAGACTGGTTGTGCTGTCTCAGCTGTATGTACTTGTGGTGGGGTGCTCTGTCAGCGTCGTTTTAGGATTTTCTGTGCCGATGAGGTTTGTTTAATTATCTTTCCCACAACCTCCGCAGCCTTCGCCAACCCTTCTTTTCACCTTCTTTTTCGGGAAAACCTCTCGAAACTCTCCTTCAGTATTCTTCTCTGTTAATTTTTTAGAGGTTCAAAGTGTACATGATACACCGAGTCAAGACTGTACCAATACAGCTCCATAGTGTCTTCCTCGAGAACAGGCATTGGGATATGTATGACAAGACCATAACAAGTAATGTAAAATTATTGTTAGATCAAAAATTAAACATGTAATATATATGAGAAAGTATTATAAAAATAAAGAAATGTACCTCTCTCTCGAAGAACGTGCTAAAATCTGCCTTGAAGAGTCTTGTAGTCCACATAAAACATCGAGGAACTCTAACGGCGACTACTCGGGTTCCACAATACTCTTCCAACAAAGGAATACACTCGTAAGACCAAATTTGTAAAACCTAAACCGGTCCGTAAAAGTGATAAGTTCCAGTCTGTGCTTGGTCGGGTTTCTTGACGATGTTGTTGATGTAGTAAGTGAGTGTCTGATATCTGTAATCACTCCAAGGAAACTCTTCCCAACGTTGCAAATCCTCAACTAATGCCCATGCCCATTCCTCGACCTCCATGTCACGGTCCCGGCAAAGGAGAAATAGGTAGTAAACCAAGAGTTTGGCTACCTTCAAATAGTCTGCGAAGTCGTCTCCCAACTTTAAGGCGTTGAACATATCGCACATGTCTTTGACTTTAGTTCTCTGGCCTTTGAATACTTTATGGAAAAGAATGTCTGGCCGGAGGAGATGTCTCTCATTTGGGTCAAAATCTGTCCTTCAAAAATTCAATCCAGGAATGCACGCATAGTCGCGTGTGGTGAAGCGGAGGGTTCGCCCGAAAATTTAGAACCACGTCTCATTCTGGAGGATCTCATCACCTGTCAACTGACGGACCAATAAGTGATGTGGCGGTGTTTGTACTTCCATTTCTCTTATGAATAATGTAACGGCCAAGAACTCCCGCCGTAAATTCATTATACACTTCTTGATACCGTGTTGGATTGCCCGCAAAGTGCCGAAATACCTTCGTTATTTCTTTGAATACGGCCTCACGACAATATAAATTCAATAATTTGTTATTATGATGCAATGTCGGTCTCATCCATTCACAACCGGGCTGCAATATAAACACACAAACTATAAGGAAGGAAGTTCGAGCTCTCTAACCAACAAAATCACAAAACACAAACATATAAAACAGTCTCTAGGCAACCCACGACGGGGCACCCACGACTGGGCTACCCACGCCGAGGCAACCCATGGTGGGGGCGACCCACGTCGGGGAAACCCACGGTAGGGGCAACCCACAACGGGTGCCACCATGGGTACATAAACACCCACCGTGGGCAGCCCCGTTTATCACATTTCCTACCCAAATTTCAACGACAAATCTTAGAAATAACACTACCAATACTCATACAATCATGTACATTGTTCTCATATTTAATAAATCGGACATAAACACACATTCGGAAGCATACATTCTTCAAACGCAAAATTCAATTTCATGGATTGAGAGAACTAACTGGCGGTTTATTTTGACATAAATTTACTTGCTGCTCGCCGGCACTAGATGTCGACGCTGTCGACTGCCCATCGTGGTCGGATTGATTGCTCATTGTTGGCGTGCGTGTGGTTGCCGTCGAGGGTGGAGTCTCGTGGGTTGACAGATTTTTTCATGAGGGTTGAGAGAGAGAGAGAGAGAGAGAGTGAGTGTGGGGTGGGGTAGTAGGGGGACCGATAGGGTTTGTTGTTTAATTTTTTTTTTGTCTTTTTCTTATTTGTTTTATTTAAAGTAAGGGTAGTTTAGTCTTTTAAGTTATTTTAGTATAGAAAACTTATACTATTATAAAAGAGTGCAAAAGAGTGAGTGTGGGGTGGGGTAGTAGGGGGACCGATAGGGTTTGTTGTTTAATTTTTTTTTGTCTTTTTCTTATTTGTTTTATTTAAAGTAAGGGTAGTTTAGTCTTTTAAGTTATTTTAGTATAGAAAACTTATACTATTATAAAAGAGTGCAAAAATCTTCTACCATTTATCAAATGGTATTTAAAAAGAGTTCTCCTTTAATTTATTTAACTAAACTAATTTCTTTAATTTGCTTGATGGCGTATATGGATGCTAATACGGACCTGGCCCCGAAAATGTATCTAAAATGACACCCAACCCCGTCCCACCCAAACTAACCGGGTAACCAAATACCTGGGCCAGGTATACAGGTCGGGTAAATGGGTACCCGTATAATTCGCTTACGAAAAAAATAAAAAAAATTAGCGCAACCTAATAGATTAAAATTTCAAATAAAACTGTACAACTAATAAGTGAAAGTTCAAAACACAACTCAAAGCCACAATGATCATCAATTTATTATTCACAAATAATTCAATATGATTATAAAGTAATATTTTCAAACATCAAAATTCATCATTATTCATCCTTGATCACTAAATTACTTAGCAATATAAACTGCATCTCTAACGGGCTATTGTAGCATTAGCAATCGGATATCGTATTCACAAGGACCATTTGACCAAACTTATAGGGGAAACGAAGTTCATGCATTTTCCTACTATTTAAACTCTAGATTCATTATGAATTTGGTTGTTACAAACACAAAGATAGAAAATCAAAGCAAATAAGTCACTCACAAGCAATTAAGCACACAAAAAGGATCAAAGATACGATAAGAGATAAATGTTGGTTCTAGGGATTTCGATTCGATTCTAGATGACATGAAAATGACTTCCTAATTCACATAATCATATTTAATCTCCTAAATGAGAAGCATTCACAAGATTAATCCTCTCTCGATAGATAGCAAAAGAAGATCAAACTATCGACGCTCTCGGCTAAGACTCAAGACGATAATTCGACTCCAAAAGGCACAAAGAATTAAAGCTCCCATGCATGAATTCATAACTTGCTAAGTCTCTAAACCATACATGATAAGACAATTTAATTACCATGCATGTAAAAACTTACTAAGAATTTCCACAAACACTTGGCATGCAAGAAAGATGATCAATAATTCCTACATGAAATCAAGACCCAAATCCACAATCAAATAGGAAAAGGTAATTAGAATTAGAAAGCTAAGATCAAAACCACCATTGAATCATCTCAAATCTCCAAAACTAACTAAAAGAATTTAGCTAGACATAAGAAGAGAAATAGCACAAGAAAAGATAACTGAATGCATAAACAAAGATACTAAGAACCCTAATGGTCCCGATACGAGTTCTGGTGTATGGGGGGGGGGGGGATACACCAGTTAAGAATTTTAAAAACAACCCCCTGAGAAAAATCACAACTAAGTAAAAAGACTCAGCTGGAATCACAACTGAGTAAAAGAACTCAGCTGGAAGAGTGGTGCTGTGCGGAAAGTGATGGATACAAAAACTAACTCATATAAAATAACTCACGCTCAGATGCAAGGTCGGTCAATAACCAAAACAGTTGAGATGAAAAGATGCAGTTTTGAGTGTTGGTTAGTTGGTCAGTTGGATATGCAAAATGTAACTGAACTGAAAACACAAACACACAAAGGATTTACGTGGTTCGGAGAGAACTCCTACGTCCACGGGGAGTTGTGAGTCCACACAACTCAGTCCAAATTCTTTAGGACTCCAACCACAAAGCTTACGCGGGCTTTGCAACCGTTCAGATAAGTTTACGGGTACTTATCAACCTTACAGATATGTTTGCGGGTACTTATCAACCTATCTACTCAATTTCGGGAAGAACAGGGTCCTAACAACCTTTTTAGGGGATGTGTAAAAGGGTGGGTTTTTCCAACTACTAGCTCGAACAAAGAAGTGAGCTAGGATCTAAGCTTGAACAAATGAAGACTCAAACTAAGATAAAAAATACCAAGACAGATTCTAACACTCTATGAACTCTCAACTAGTGATGTTCTTAGAGATTAAATGCAGTTTTTGCTTGTGTAGAATAAAGTCGTTCTTTCGCTCATCTATCTCTTCTCTGTCTTCTGTCTAGATGAATGAATGAAGGCCTCTATTTATAGGCGGAGAGAATCAACTAGCCGTTGGATGAGCCGTTGATCTCTGTTCTGTGAAAGCGATGGCTTGTCTCTCATCTCTGCAGATTTTCCCGATTTGGCAACTGTGAACTTCTGCTTTCCATTTGAGACAACCTTGTGTTGGGCCAAATGAGGTAATGACAGAACGTCAAACCTTCACGTAACTTTCTTTTTGAATTTCAAATTTCAACCTTAGTCTTTCAACCTTGTTTAGTCGGTTGAGAAGTTTGATCTCCATCCGAGTGGTCTTCAGCTGATGTTCCATCTGATCACTATCTTCATCTGACCTTCTGTCTGAATAGGAACAATTGAACTCTCAGCTGCCTTGAACTTCATGTTGTTGATCTATCAGATTAAGTCTTGCAACTGATGGACTTTCTCCATCTGATGTTCTATAACTTGAACGCTCAGTTGTCTTTCTTGCATCTGATATTCTATATCTTGAACGCTCAGTTGTCTTTCTTCCATCTGATGTTCTTTTTCATCTTCCCCCTTGAACACTCAGTTGTCTTTCTTACATCTGATGTTCTATCCGAGTGAAGCCATGTTGCCGTCTTCCGCTGGAGACCTGTAAAGATAAAATCTCAACATTGCTCAAACAGCGAGCCTAAATACTAACATTAGGTTATGGCAACATCTACTCGGTTGGGGTCAGTTTATTTTGGAATCAATCTAAACTTTACTAAATTTCCCAACAAATCCAAATGGAGAAATCTTCAAATAAATCTTCAAAACAATCCAAATCTAACCTTCTTACTTGATTATAATGATTAAAACTAATTCAAACCCTAAATGGAAACTTTTGGAAGAAAGTTATAAACTATGGAGAGAGTTATCCCATTTTTGGGTTTGAAATCCATTTAAATAGGATACAAGAAGTGCTAAGGCATGTTAGAAATGCAAAAAGGGTATTTTCAGAATTTCTGGGGATAAATTAGACAAACTGGCGGTCCAGGCCCCCAAACTAGTGCTCCAGCCACCCAAATCGGTGGTCTATCAGCAGGGCGCCGAGTGGACCGCCAATTGGCATTAAAACTTCTTCCATCATCCAGTAACTTTCGGCGGTTGAACCGGCAGTTCACCCCTGAACCGCCGATTTGGCACAACAAACCGCTAGTCCTCTTTTGGGGTGCCGGTTTGGGTTTTTCTCACCCTTTTGTCTGATTTCTCACTTCTTCATCCCGATTCTTCGATTCCACTCTTCTTTGGACCTTTTCTTCCCGCTTAGAGGACCTCAATTTCCCTACACACATGCACAAACTTCGCCAAACGTGATACAAATCCAAGATAACGAATTTCATACAAAACAAATCACATTTAAAGGCAAAAGCTTAGCAAAAAGTGAAGATAAATAAGTTTAGTTGCTATAAAAATGAGTGTTTATCAGTCCCCCAAAGTTAGGTATTGTTCGCCCCCGAACAATAGATTCAAACAAAGGACATAAACACGAATGTAGTAGCAACTTTAGATCATTAATGCCTCAGATTTTACAAACCATTTGAAAGCCAAAACCGAGTATAACTTTCACAATTCCACACAAATCTAAAACATGCCAACCCCAACAATTCAACAATTGAAACTCACAAGAAGGTGTATCTCTCAACTCTCAAGTGTATGGTTAAGCTCTCATCGAATTCATACAATGCAAATCCACTTACCATAAGTTTACTAATCGTCTAAAATCTCCATTGCAAAACAATTGTGCAAGAACAAGGATCACAAAGGGCTTTTCTTGGGTTGTAATGTAGGCACATTGGTTTAAGAAGGGAAATTTGGTTAAGTGGCTATTCAAAACATGCACCAACCTTATATCTTCATCATAACAAGCACAAACTCTTTTGTCTTCCTTCAACACCAATCACTACTCATTTGGGGCTCACACATGCACATAAAATGAACAAGTGCACTAAATTATTCCCTTATGCTCTCATTTCATTCTTTTTCTATTCTTTCTTTTCATTTCAAGCAAAAGTTCTCAACAAATGTTCAACAATTGAACAATCTTTCACTTTCACTTCTTTTCAATCTTTGCACTTCTTTGATTGAGCTCATGGTAATTTAAGAAATTTCAAAAAAAAAAAAAAAGAACACCTTAGATTAACTACCCAACATCATCATTTTTTATTTAACCCACCCCGGGGTACCCTTACACAATTTGTTCAACTAAAATTAATCCTAAGTTGCACGCAAATTAACGTGGTCGTTTAGATTGATTAAGTTAAATCTGAATATCGTATCACACGAGGAAGACTTAACAGGGCAACGTTTGTATTGCAAAAAGAAAAGAAATGAAAAATAAAGCAGTAAATTAATTGGGTTGTTTGTTTTATTCCTAGACAATAAGATAAATTGAGTGTAAATTAATTCTAGACGAGAATGAAAGACGAGAATGAAAGTCTAATCTAATGAACATAAAGACATAAATCATAATAAGAATTCATCACCATAAGCACAATCAAATAAATCAAGAACTTGAATTAGAATTAAACCTGAAATAGCAATCGAATCCGTGGTGTTGTAGTTCGTAAATCCGGAAATTAAACAACTAAACTACGAAGCAATAAACTAAGAACTAAAGGAAAAGTGTCTTGGATGCTCAAAACTAGTTAAAAATGTGTGGAACGAGAATGGGGGCGAAAGGAAATAAATAACCTTATTTATAGGATATCTGGAAATTCTCGCTGCCATGGGCTAATTGATCGCTTGGGGTGCCAGGCGATCGCTTGGCCCCCGTCTCTGTCCATCATAACTTCTGGCCAAGCGATCGCTTGGAATGAAGGCGATTGCTTGGCTGTCGCCTCTGTCCCTTATAACTTCTGGCCAAGCGATCGCTTGGGGTGGAGGCGATTGCTTGGCCGTCGCCTCTGTCCCTTATAACTTCTGTCCAAGCGATCGCTTGGGATGGAGTCGATCGCTTGGCTATCGCCTCTATCCCTCAGCACATCTCGTCAAGCGATCGCCTGGTATGCTGAGCGATCGCCTGGGTAGGCTACGTAATTAAACACTTCGCAAACTTCGACTCCTACTCATCTCGACTTCATCTTCATCCTTTCTTGATCTAAATTCCTATAATTTAATACTAGAACAACCAAAATCCGCACAACACTCGGTCCAAGAAATTAGTACAATTTCATAACAAAATATAATCGTTTTGCAATAAAATCATCGAAAATGCACTACTTAAACTCGGTAAATCACGACCAAATGAAGGTGAAACACCCTTCCACACACAAAACCTTGCTTGTCCTCAAGAAAATCTTATATCCAATCAAAATGAAAAAGTAATGAATTGAACTAGACGGTTCATACTCCAATAAGCTTTCAATTTCAAGAAAAATTCATCACTCATCAACCAAATATAGTAATCACAAAACAACGAGTTGCCCTTCACATAAGAACTCAATCAACTCAACATTCAACTGCAAGATCTAGGTGAGAAAACTTGAACCACCAATAAGTATCCCAAATTTATGTCAATTCTTAACTAATAAATATTAAGTGAATTCCAGGCAACATTCACTAGGTTTACTCACGGAAAAATTCCAACTGCCTAGCGTGGTTTCCCATACCCATTTCTCGTTTAATATATATTCATTATTGAATAGACAAGAAAGAGGAGTAGAGCCCTTCAAATCACAACCATTTTAAACAAAGACGACACATCAAATTCTCAAGTCAAGTCGGATTATATGGCCAAAATTCATGAGGTGTGAACATTTAGAGGTCATCTAAAGTATCCTCATGTGGTTTCCCATGCTTATGGTTCCCAGCAGAGCAGAAGCTTCCCAACTTAACTTAACAAAATATACAATTAACAGCTCATTATTCGGGATACAATTCTTTAAAATAAAGATTTTCACACCCTTCACCCACACTCAAACATCAAGCGTCAATCATCCAAGCATGAAATGCTCCACAATTGGAATGCAACAACCATATCAGTCAAATCATGACAAAATTCCCCAATCAATCAAGCAAATCGAAGCATGAACTATAAACTTCAATTCCTACTTCTGCAATTCGATTGTGAAACAAAATAAATCAAGGACAAACAAACTAGACCATCAAGAAAACACCCCCCCCCCCCCCCATGAGAGAAATGAACAATCTCCCCATTGTCACACAATAAGCAAGAAAAAAAAATAGAAAGAGGGTGATACAAGAGGTCAAACCGAAGACTAGTCGAAGGCAGAGAATCCATAACTCCAAACATCCTACACCGTAAAAACAACCAAAACACAAGGCAAAAACAAGAAAATAAACAAAAAAAACTAAAATAGAAACAAAACAAACAGCAACCACCACAAACTAAATGAAAAAGAAAAAGAAAAAGAAAATATACAAAATACCAGTGAAGATTCACTATGGATCAGGTAATGGTGATGGAGCATCCCTGATCACTACCTCCGGTGGTCAAACAGAAGTATAAGTCTCGGCAATAATTTTCACCTTCTTAGTGTGAACCATGTCAGAATCGCCAAAATGAACTAAGACATGCAGCACATAGAAACGACAAAACTGAGCTCCAATTAAACGATGGACTCGAATAGGAATATCAGGCACCGAACCAAGAACAAGACGGAAGTATTGAGGCAAAACACTAACGCGCTGGCAAAGCATAGAGCGCCAGCGCCACAGTCGGATACGGGCCCAAGCAGCCTTTGTCAGGCAGCGAACACAGAATCTTGGCATTGTTCGGGCATACACGTTTTGTCTCGTCTCGGTGGAATCGGACGAGATACCAGAAAGATTCTTCGGCTCCATCTGAACCTCTTCTTCTACCCGGGCATTCTCAATTTTCAATGATATATCGATTGTACCTTCAACTAACTGATGAACTGATACTCGATCTTCTGTCTCGACCTCCTTTCGTGTCCATTCTTTCTCATCAACTGGCCCTACACATTCTTCTATAGCTTGATTTTCCGTATGGAAATCCTTATTCTCATGCACATTAATAGACACTGTCTCTCCCAACACAGATATCTTGATGGTCCCATTTTTTACATCAATCAAGGTATTGGTAGTGGCCATGAAGGGTCTTCCTAACAATAGTGTATGCTCCCTTCCATTATTCGGTACATCCCCAATGTCTAAAACTACAAAATCCACAGGGACAATCAATCATCCCACTCGGACTAGAATGTCTTCAACAACTCCCCTAGTATGTCGAACAGAACGATCAGCAAGCTGTAAACACATACGTGTGGGCTTCAATTCCCCTAGCTCTAATTTATGAAAGACAGAATATGGTATCAAGTTAATCCCTGCTCCCAAGTCTAGCATACCGGACGCTTCTTTTCCATTCCCCATGGCTATCTTGATCACAAGGCTCCCTGGATCTCTCTGTTTGGGAGGAAGAGGTTGCTGCATGATCGAGCTTGCACTATCATATATCAAAACTGGTTCGTTCTCCATAAACTTCCTCTTATTCAAGGCCAACTTCTTGAAAAACTTCACATAAGCAGGTACATTCTTGATAACCTCTAGCAGTGGCAGATTAACATTCACTTTGGAGAGTAAGTTGTAAAAATATGAGAACTGCGTATCTTGCTTCTCGTTTCTTAACCGGCTAGGGAAATGGAGCGGTGGCCTGTAAGGATTCGCGGCCTTGTGTAATTTAACCTCTAGTTGCTTCTTTTCTGCCTCAACTCTTGGCTGCTTCTGCACCACTGACCGTTCTCCCATCTTATTATCAACAATCCTTCCACTTCGTAAAACATTAATAGCTTGAACCTGATGTGGTTGTTGACCTTGACTCGGAATTTTCCGAGTCTGCTGCTACTGCTGCTACATCTGATTGACAGCTCCAGAAACTTGCCCCACAGCTGTCTAAAGGCGCTTGATGGTAGTGTCTTGAGCTTCTCTTGCCTGCCTGCTTTCTTGCATAAATGCATTGAAATTGTCATGAGATGGGTTCCTTTGAGCAAGTGACGGTGGTGGACGTTGAAATTGCTGTGGTCCCTGTTGGAACTGATTTTGCTGTACTGGATACTGCCACTGAGAATTGAAATTCTGCTATTGCTGTGGGTACCACTGCTGCTGGGGAGGGTACTGATTTAACTGTTGTTGAGGATACAGATTGAATTGCTGTGAAGAATGATAATTTTGAAAATTTCCTCCGAATCCCTGTCCTTGATTCTGATTTGTCCATCCAGCGTTAGACTGATTCTGCCATCCTGAGTTCTGCCGTCGTTGATTCTGATTGAATCCTTGGCCTTGATTAATCTGTTATCGTGGAGGATATCCCTGTGCCGCATACACTTCTGCTCCTCCTTCGTATGTCAGTTCTCCCATTCTCTAGCACTCTTCAGGATTGTGCCCTAACTCTCCAAAAAAACCACACGGCTCAACAACCATATCCTATCTAGTAGGCCCTTGCCGTGGTGGAGAAGCAACAGATTTGCTCATCTTTAACTCTTGCAACTCCCTCATCATAGTGGCCAGCTATTTCTGTAGCTCATAATTTGGTGCCACTGAACTGGCCTCAACCCTTCTCCCATGGATCGACTTTTATTGTGATCTCTCCGCTATGGTCCGAAAAATCTGATTGAGTTTTGCGGCAGTCTTCTTTGCAATGTTGCCCCCTGTAGTACTATCCACCATAAACTGAGTAGTTTGAAGCAACCCATCATAAAAGAATTGGCTGACCATAATCGGAGCTAGCTGATACTGTGGGCATTAACGAATGAGTTCTTCAAATCTCTCCCATGCCTCGTGGAAAGGCTCATCGGTTCCTTGTATGAAATTCATAATCTGTGATCGAATCTCCTGTGTTGTGATTCGGGTAGAATTTCAGCATAAACTTCTCACAAGCATCCTTCCAAGTGTTTATAGAATTGGACTGTAGCGATAAGAGTCACGTCTGAGCCTGATCTTTCAAAGTATACGGGAGGCACTTGAGCCTTAATTAGTCCTCTGTGAGTTCCAAATGAGGAAAAGATTGCACCAGTGAGCAGAATTCACGAACGAATGTAAGAGCATATTCATTAGACATGCCATGAAAAGATGGAAGCATGCTCGAATAGTTATGCTTCAAATCATAGTTCCGAACAGCAGTAGGGAGTACAATTGCCGAAGTTGTGACCTCAATAATAGGTCGGGAATATTCCCAAATAAGTTGTGCTTCCCCAGTTGCCATGTCTCCTTGGCAATTCGATTGAAGTTCTTCTTCTTGGTCACAAAATAAATTCCCTAGCAAAGCTTCTTCTTCAACTTCGTTAGGGATTGGTTCGGTTACCTCCCTAGCTTTTGTCAGAACTGCGCTTTTCCGATTGATGTTAACACTATACGGTGCTAAAGGTTGATTCTGACTTCTGCAACCTTGCATATACAACACTAACAAACGGATTAAACGCACCGGAGGGAGAAAAATAACCAAACAAAAATAAACAAATAAAATTGCAACGCAAAAATCACCTAAAGCCTTCCCCGACAACGACGCCAAATTTGTTCAACTAAATTAATCCTAAGTTGCATGCAAATTAACGTGGTCATTTAAATTGATTAAGTTAAACTCGAATATCGTATCTCTCGAGGAAGACTTAACAGTGCAACGTTTGTATTGCAAAAAGAAAAGAAAAGAAAAATAAAGCAGTAAATCATTTAGGTTGTTTGTTTTATTCCTAGACAATAAGATAAATTGAGTGTAAATTAATTCTAGACGAGAATGAAAGACGAGAATGAAATTCTAATCTAATGAATATAAAGACATAAATCATAATAAGAATTCATCACCATAAACACAATCAAAGAAACCAAGAACTTGAATTAGAATTAAACCTGAAATAGCAATCAAATCCGTGGTGTTGTAGTTCGTAAATCCGGAAATTAAACAACTAAACTACGAAGCAATAAACTAAGAACTAAAGGAAAAGTGTCTTGGATGCTAAAAACTAGGTAAAAATGTGTGGAACGAGAATGGGGGCGAAAGGAAATAAATAACCCTATTTATAGGGTATCTGGAAATTCTCGCCGCCATGGGCTAAGCGATCGCTTGGGGTGCCAGGCGATCGCTTGGCCCCCGTCTCTGTCCATCATAACTTCTGGCCAAGCGATCGCTTGGAATGAAGGCTATTGCTTGGCCATCGCCTCTGTCCCTTATAACCTCTGGCCAAGCAATCGCTTGGGATGGAGGCGATTGCTTGGCCGTCGCATCTGTCCCTTATAACTTCTTTCCAAGCGATCGCTTAGGATGGAGGCGATCACTTAGCTGTCACCTCTGTCCCTCAGCACATCTCGCCAAGAGATCGCCTGGCATGCTGAGCGATCGCCTGGGTAGGCTACGTAATCAAACACTTCGCAAACTTCGACTCCTACGCGTCTCGACTTCATCTTCATCCTTTCTTGATCTAAATTCCTACAATTTTATACTAGAATAACCAAAATCTGCACAACACTCGGTCCAAGAAATTAGTACAATTTCATAACAAAATATAATCATTTTGCAATAAAATCATCGAAAATACACTACTTGGACTCGGTAAATCACGACCAAATGAAGGTGAAACACAACCATTACCCTTTTTCTCTGGTTTGACAAAGAAAGACTATTTAAGCTTAAAAGGGCTTCAACGGACAATTCAAAGGATTAAAACCGCGTGGAGAAGCTCTTCTCAACATAATCTCATCGATACAAGGTACTTATTATGTATTAATGATCCTTGAACATCGGTATATTTAAGGGTTATAAATCTTAACCCCATCTACTGGCGTCGTATGTGGGAAGTCAAAGCTAATGTGTGAGATCCACTTTACAATTTTCTTTTAAAAAAGAAACATCTTGAATATCAAGATCGATATATGCATGAACTCGTTTTCTCAAAACCATATATGCATATATGAAGAACTTCGTATGGATAAAACTATAGATAAACATGAATATGGATATATTTATCATATATGATCTATCAAAACTTGTTGTCAAGAAGAATCTGACCATCAAGTATGGCGAAGCATGATTATTTGCTAGAAATATGTGGTTGTGATAGATATTTTTTACTGCACATTTACATGGATATTATGGGATATTATTTCGCTATCTATTATTTGTTCGAGCTATAAAAAGGTGAAACAATGAGCTAAAGTTATTCCTTGAATGTTATAGATAATGACAACTCCTCCCCGAAATCCGGGACAGGAATTCGAGGAATCAGTTACACCACATAGCCAAACGATCCTGGAAGGCCCTCTCTCTACAACTGGGGTCAGGCGAGGAAGTTTCCAACGACCTTTAACTCTCAGAGAGGAATTAGGGTTATCAGCACTCTCCTCCAAACTCAACCTAACCAGGTTACTCACCCAAGCATGGTTCCCTCATTCTCAAACACAGAACACATGTTTGGTTTAGATCCGATTCGGATACGTCATTTACATGAAATATTATTGCGAGAAAATGAAAAAGGCCAGAGAGAACACCTAGAAACAATTCCGAAAAACCCTAGTCATGAAGGACAATATTCCGGGTAAGGCCTGAGATTAAGAGTGTCTTATAATCCCGAGAATGGTCGCATGAATAGAAAAGAGTGGTTCGAAGCTACCTCGGCAACTCGAGTCTGTGAGGAAGATCAGTCTGCTTCCTACCAGCCTTATTCTGAATCGGCATCTGCCACCGGCACAGAGGTGGCTGCTTTGAGGAAAGAAATGAGAGAGATGAATAGGCGTTTATTGAAGCCTTATACAAATTATTTTGATGAAATAAGTTTTCTTTCAGTGATGAAATATTGCAGTAAACTTTACCAGCAAATTTTAGAGGGATACGGGAGCAATATTATGGAACAATAGATCTCATGGAACACCTCATGAGTTTTGAGAACAGTTCCACTCTTCACTACTATATTGATGGAGTCAAGTGTAGAGTCTTCCTCACAACTCTCACTAAATCGGTGCAAAGATGGTTTACTCAGTTTAATCCAGCATGCATACGGACTTTTACTGACTTCAGCAACCTTTTTCGACATCAATTCGTAAGTTCACGAAGGCAAAGCCGCACTTCTGTATATCTGGTGTCTCTTAGGCAAGGTTTCCATGAAAGCCTCAGAGATTACCTTCGAAGGTTCAATTATGCCGCCTTGGAAGTCCCCATTGCCATCTAGGAGGTAAAGATGCACGCCTTAATGCAAGGCCTATGCGACGGAGACTCCTTCAGTTCTTTGGCCAAGAAAGCATGCACTTCATTCGAAGATCTCTTAGCTAGAGTGGACAAGTTTGTAAACTTGGAAGAGGCCCAAGGGATGAATAAGGAAGAAGACCGAACCATCCGCCCTAGCTAGGAGACATTCTTGCCTACCCCGGAAACGGCTCCTCGTGGGGTAGAGGAAAATAAGGAAAGAGTGATAGAAGAAGAGAACCTCGCAGCTTTCCCTGAAAGGAAAGATTTGATAAGGACAATTACACTTACACCCCTCTCACAGTGGCACCCCCTGAGCTATTTGCAATAGTGTCCAGGCAGCAGACAGGGTTCCCTCTACCTCGAAGCTATCGGAGGGAACCTTAAAATCCCAGAGTGGGTCCTTATTATGAATACCGTAATTAATTTGGTCATGAAACAAACCAATGTAGACATTTGAAGGATGCCATAGAACGCTTGGTAAAAGATGGCAAACTAGTTGAGTTTGTAAAGAATGAACGTGGTCATAAAAAGAAGGAGGATGACAGGAAGGAGAACCCACAACCCCGATCGAGTATGAGCATCCTAGATCTCTAAAAAAAGAGGAGTCTTCCCATTAAAACGCACACATTCACATGATAGTGGGCGGACCTTCAGAGGGAGATTCCAACAACGCGAGAAAAGCCTTCGCCAGAGTTCCAGAGAGGCACGCGGTTGAGCGAGTGCATGAAGTACGGAATGTGAGAAACTACCCCTTGATACAATTCAGCCCTGAAGATCTACGACCACATGATGATGCCGTGGTGGTCACCACGGAGATTGGTGGTTACGATGTCTCTAGAGTACTTGTGGACACAGAAAGTTCGGCAAATGTGATATTTGCCCATTGCTTCGAAAGCATGAAGTTAAACATTGAGTTGCAGTCCATCGAAACCCCTCTATATGGGTTTGTGGGAGGAGCTATTCATCCTTGAGGATTAGTTTTACTACCCGTGGCTATGGGAGAGTTCTCTTGAGGAAGGTGCGCATGACAAAGTTCTTGGTGGTGGATATAGCATCATCCTATAATGTGATTTTGAGCAGACCTGCCTTCAATGAGTTCGAGACAGTAGTGTCCACTTTCTACATGAAGTTGAAGTTCCCTGTGAGAGATAGAGTGAGAGAGTTGGCCGGAGAACAAGATGCTTCCAGAGCTTGCTATGTCAAAGAAGTCAAGGTGTCTAGTAATGCCGAGCGATCCAATGAAGGACTGGGAGATTTCGCCAGAAAGAAGATGAAACAAATGAAAATGAAAATAAACACACCCGGAGATGCAAATGTCTCCCGGAGAGGAACTTATGCCAGTGGAACTCTACCCCAATAAACAAGGTTATACAACTCGAATAGAAACTCACATGGCGCATGTGGATGCTGAGGCAGTGGTAGCTTGCTTGTGGAGGAATACTGAATTGTTTGTTTTCAGCACAGATAACTTAAAATGCATTGATCCTAAAATTGCTATGCATCATTTGAATGTGGATCCAGCTGTCTGCCCTGTCAAGCAAAAGTTGAGGAGATTTGATCTAGAGAAAGACAAGATTATCATGATTGAAGTGGAAAAATTGCTTAAAGCTGGCATATTGTAAGAGTACAGTACCCTGAATGAATTGCCAATGCAATCATGGTACCCAAAGGGGGGGAGAGAGGGGGAAAGTGGCGAATGTGCATAGACTTCTGAGATTTGAATAAACCATGCTCGAAGGATCACTATCCACTACCCAGAATTGATCAATTGGTAGATTCCATTTCTGGATGTGAATTGCTATCAATGATAGATGCCTTCCAAGGATATCACCAAATCTTGATGAATCTAAGGGATATTTGGAAAGCTTTCTTCATTGTTGGGGGAGGAACATTTGGCGTCAAGAAGATGCCCTTTGGTTTAAAGAATGCGGGGGCAACCTACTAGAGGATGGTGGATTTGATTTTCTGGGAGCAAATTGGAAGAATAATGGAAGTTTATGTTGACGATATGCTAGTCAAAAGCTTCAAAGCTATCGACCACGCAACAGACTTAGAAGAAGTCTTTGGAGTGATTAGGAACAACAATATTCGATTGAATCCTTCTAAGTGTGCTTTTGGAGTACAGTTTGGAAAGTTCCTGGGTTATGTTGTCACTCCCAGGGGTATTGAAGTGAACCCGGAAAAGGTTTTCGCGGTGCAGGAGATGCAAGCTCCGGAAACTTGAATGAAATTCAAAAACTCAATGGTAAGATTATCGCACTAAGCCGGTTTATTTCTCGCTCAGCCGAAAAGAGTTTACCTTTCTTCAAAATCTTGAGGAAAGGTGAGAAGTTTGAATGGACGGAAGAGTGCTAAACAACATTCAATGCTTTGAAAGAACATCTTACTGCATTGCCCTTGCTTACAAAGCCTTTAACAAGAGAAACACTTTATCTATACTTCTCGGGGGGAAAGGAGTCGTTGAGTTCGGTGTTGATACGGAAGGAAGGTGGTGAACCAAAACCCATCTACTACACTAGTAAAATGATTCAAAGCCCTAAAGCAAATTATTCAGATGTGGAGAAAGCAGACCTGGCGGTTATGACTTCTGCTCGAAAGTTACATTCTTACTTTCTTGCGCATAAGGTGGTTGTAAGGACAACCTTCCCATTCAGGAATATTCTTAGCAGACCAGATTTATCAGAAAGGATGGTAAAATGGGCTATCGGGCTGGGAGAATACGATATAGAATTTGAACCACGACCTACGATAAAAGCTCAAGTCTTGGCAGATTTCATTCAGGATATTACCCGAAGTTCAGAACTAGCCGAATGGAAGGCCTACGTGGATGGTTCTGTTACCAAAGAAAGATGCGGTGTAGGAATATTGATCATTCCTCCCAACTTAGAAGAAGTGCAATTCTCGATCAAGCTAGGATTCAAATATGAAACAATGAAGCTGAATATGAAGCATTAGTGCAAGCCATGCAGATCATGGAAGGGTTGGGAGCTGAGAAGGTTCTGATATTTTCTGACTCCTAATTATTTGTGTCCCAGATGGAAGGAACCTACCTGGCCAAACAAGAGAGGATGACCAACTACGTAGCAAGAGTGATACAATTGAAGGCAAAATTCACTGAATTTCGAATAGAGCAAATTCCCCGAGAGAAAAATACCCGCGCAGATAAATTGGCGAGATTGGCGAGTTCTATAGAAAAAAGAATTGATGGTCCAATTACATATCTCGAAGAGGAGGAGAGGGTTGTTTTCTTGGATGTAGGAGCTATTGAGAAAATTAGGGATTGGAGAGTTCCCATCATACACTTCTTGATGACAGGAAGACGCATGGAAGGTTCCTTTGCATCCAAAAGGGTTTCTTATGCCCATTTTTGCATGATTGGGGATCATATGTACAAGCATGCCACGACTTATCCCTATTTGAAATGCATATCAGAGGCAGAAGGCGTAAGTGTTTTGCAAGAAATTCACTCAGAAAATAAAAGAGGCCACACTGGAGTAAGGGACATTGCTCGGAAAGTGTTGCGGACAGGATTCTATTGGCCTAACATTGGCAAGGTTGCCAAGAAATTTGTCAAGAAGTGTTCCAAATGTTAGATACATGGACCTTTGATTCATCTTCCTGCTAAGAAATTGGGAGTGATGTACGCCTCTTGTCCCTTCGACCAGTGGGGAATTGACCTGGTGGGAAAGCTACCCACTGCACAAGGAGGGATGACCCACCTCATAGTAGCTATAGACTACTTCTCCAAATGGGTGGAAGCTGAACCTGTTAGCAAGGTTGATGATGCAACGATCATAAAATTTTTGTGGAAAAATATATATTGTCAATATGGAGTACCTCGAGTCTTGATATCGGACAATGGTGCCGAGTTCATTAGTCAAGGAACCATAGAATGGTGCTCAAAGTTTAAGATTGAGCAAAGATTCGCAGCAGTTGCGCATCGAGAAACGAATGGCCAAGTGGAAGTTACCAACAGAACAATTGTCAATGGCATTAAGGTAAGGTTGCACGACAAGCCACGCTTGTGGGAAAAGGAGCATGACTCGGTATTGTGGGCTTACCGCACTAGCCCTCGAAGGGCCACCGATGAAACTTCTTTCAATCTAGTCTACGTTTTTTCAGCGGTGATACGCGCGGAAGTGATCTCAGAAAGTCATCGGGTCCGATTCTATGATGAGGATAGGAACCAAGAACTCTGAAGGGAAGAATTGGATCTTGTGGAAGAAGAAAGAGAACAAGCTCGTTTGAGAACAGAATGGAATAAAGAGCAAATACGTAACTCATACAACAAGAAGGTACGAGTTCGTCGGTTTGGCAAGGGATACCCCGTATTGAGAAGGGTTGATGCCTTGAAGCCAACTAGGAAGTTCGAGCCCAATTATGAAGGACCTTACAAGGTCGCAGAAGTCCTGGCTGGGTTCGAACTTCCTAGTTGTCGGGAAGGACCTTACAAGGTTACAAAAGTCCTGGCTGGCGGAGCCTATGAATTGATGGATGTCAAGGGAGAACTTTTCTCTTGTCCATGGAATATTAGCAAGCTGAAGAAGTACTATGTGTAGGGGAAGATAACCCCTACTTTTTTATCACCACTCTCAGATGACTCATCCCTGCCCGATGCGCAAATGTTGCTTTCGTGCCTGTACATACAAATCGGATTTTTTAAACGTAAATATGATGCAACTCTTTTTGAATTTTATGACTACATGAACCTGAGTATGTTGGGAAATTTGAAGATCGAGATGCACAATCAATCTTGATTTGTTGATTTAGTTTTCGCTGCACAATCAATCTTGTAATCAATTTTGTTGGGAAATTGTCTTTGGTGGTCTTTTTTCTCATTTAAAACAAATTAATTACGAGATGCACATCTCCAATTTCTGATTTTGTAAGTTTAGTGTAATTTATGCAATTATTTTAAATTGTAAGGTTATTTTATATTATTACTCTATATTTGTTTAGATTGTGCAGATTGTGCAGAAAATTGATAACTTGTAGTTGTTCCTCTAACATTTTTGAATTGTAGATGTAGTTATATTAGGAAGACTTGTGTTTCATTTCATGGATATTAATGTATTTGGAGTGTATTTTTAATATGTTGTTTCTAAATTTATGAATTTTCGGCGGCATGAGTTACTAAATTATAAAATTATGAATATTTTTATTGTTTTCATGTATATAATTAATATTATTATATATTTATTATTGAATGGTTCAATTAAATGGTTCAACTATGATTCAACCGGTTGAACCAATCGAACCATGATCCGAAGGTCTCGCCGGTTCGACCTCCGATCTGGTTTTTAAAATATTGGTTTATACGTCTTCTCTGTTCTTTAATCTTTTAATTGCTGAGAATCGTTTGAACTAATGACTAATTTGAGCATTTCTCCAGATTAGGGTTCTTGGATAGTTTGAAAGCAAAGATGCCTCTCTATGACTGCATGCTTTTGCTAAAACTGAATGTTCAAAAAGAGGCCCTCCTTGATTTGGTTAATCGAGTGGGAAAACATGTTTACAAAAGAAATGGAGTAGTGACTAACTTTAAATCCTATGGACCCGTGCAATTGGGTTATGGAATTAGAAAACTCGATGGGCGATATTATCAGGTAAGTTATGCTTGCCTTCAGCGTTTTTTCATCAAAATAATTACGTTTTGATTCAGTATCCAATTCAGACTAGATTTTAGCCTGGAATTGCTAAATAGCAAACAGAGCTTATGTTCCCTGTTTGACGTGTGTTGTTTCATCTACTAGAATTTTTCATTGATGATCTGAATTGAGATAAATTGTAAGTTTGTAAAAAATATATTGATAATATCCAAGAGTTTGCGTTGCCATTGTAGCTAATTGAAAGTTCTCATACTTTTTAGTATTTAGCCCTAAATAATTTTGTGCTCATACTTTATGTAGTGCATAATTTCTTCAATCAATATGCTAAATTATTGCAAGTTGATTGCTTTTATACTCAATTTGATTTAATCGACGGGGAATCACAGAACATGATAATTTTAAATAAAATTGTTAAAAACAATTAAATGGGAGTTAAACCACTCGATAGCGGCAGATCACAACATCCAACCTCAACAGTGAGTTTATGGTTTAGTCATAGAAAACGTTTAGATAATTTTATATACTGATGGAGATAGATCCATTTAATATATTAGTAATGCTTCAGGATTTAATTTACTTGTCTTGTCTGCTAAGTTATTTATTTCCTTTTAGTCGTATATATATATATATATATATATGGTCTTTTGTTATGTATTGAGGGAGTTGAATTGATATTAAAATGTACGGTGTAAGCTTGTTTGCTTTCTCGTGTGTTATTCTGGCATTCATGTGTGAATCAATGGATTAACCCTTATCCTATGTATTCTGGTATAATGTGATTATCAACGGAGTTCGTATTTCTATTGTTATTGTATTTATTTCATGCTTCTCCTTACATCAGTTGGTATCAGAGCCTTGCTACGCTCCTACGCGATGTCTCTCGTTAATCAGCTGTACAGAATGTTCAAGATTATCTCTGTCGCGATGCTGAATTTTTGTCTCAACAATTCGAGGAATTAGCACAAAATTGAGAAATCATTGATTTCTTGTACTATCAATATGATCGACCCTGCGACGACCATCATCGAGGACGTCACTGATTTGAGAACGAATCATTTCGATGATGGAGAGAATGATGAAGATAGATTCGGATAATATATTACTCCCTCTGTCCTTTTTATTTGTTCCCATATGGTAGTGGGCAGGGGTTTTAAGAAAACTGAAAAAGTAGGTGAGAAAATGAATAAAGGTGTATTTGAGGGACAGTGGTAATCTATGCATTCAGTTTGTTGATTTGTGATTAACAAAAGGTACTTTTAGTGGATGAATTAAATGTATTGTCTTATGCTTTTTTTCATTTTTAGTTGACGGAATAAACTTATATTCACGTTACTCATTTTTTTCGAAAAAATTGTTTTTTCGGTCTTCTTCTCTTTTGTTTTTTGTTTTTTTTTTTTGCATAGAGTGACATTTGAGTATTTTTCAATTTTTCCATTTATAGTGTGAATGATTTTTCGATTTTTTCATTGTCACATGTTTTTTGGATTTTGTCATTGTTATCGGTACTCATTATTTTCAATAGACACCATTTTTTCCCGTTGCATTGTTTATTTCCAGAAATTATAAGCAGGAATTTTCAAAAAAAAAAACTACTGCATAAGGAATTCAAAGAAGCAGAATCTGAAAAGACAAAGTATTGGAGGCAAAACACAAATTTTTGGAGCCAAAACTGCATTACTTTTCATTAAACAATGCTTCAATACACAATGATGTGATCAAAATCCAAAGGAGCGAAAATTCAAACTAAAGTATCCAACTAAAACCCTTATAAATAATGCCAAACATGCAGTTTTTGCATCATTTTCAGAACATCCAAATCAGAAAAATTGTACAGCAAAATGGGATCAAAAACAGATTTCACATCATATGAGCAAAACACCATTGCTCAATGGCTACTTGAACGCAGCACCGGTGGCAAATTAAAGCACGGAGCCAAGACAGCAGCTGCAGAGACATTTCAGGTCAGTTTGAAGACTATTTGGAATGTTTGGACTCGGATCAAATCACAACAGGATCTTGGAATTCCTGTAAATATTCAATCCAGAAAAAAGGGATCAGCACACAAGAAAGCTAAGCCATTTGATGAAGAAAAGGTCAACTCAGTTCTACAGAGGACATCACTGAGGCTAATGGCAGAAAATTTGGAAGTGGGTAAGACTTTGGTTCATACATGGTACAAGGAGAAGAAGCTCAAGGCACATACTAATGCCATAAAACCTTTCCTTACCCCTAAAATCAGTTGTGTAGATTAAATTGGAGCCTCAGTCAGCTTGGAAGCATCATTGAGGGTAGGAAGATCAGATTTCAGAAAATGTACAACACAATGCATGTATATGAGAAGTGATTTTACCTTTCCAAAACAAAAGATAGGTACTACCTTTGTGCAGGTGAGACAGAGCTACATAGGGCATGCAAGTCAAAGAGGTTCATCAGTAAAATAATGTTCAATTGTGTTGTTGTAAGGCCAATAATAGAACAAGATGGAACTGTCATTTTTTATGGTAAATTTAGGATTTTTCCATTCATCACAGAGGAGCCAGCAATAAGGAATTCAAAGAACAAAGAAAAAGGCACCATGGAAACCAAAGCAATGAATGTAGTTACAAGGCCAATTATGAAAAATTAACTACTCATGGAGGTAGTTAATTTTCCTTATATTTCATATCAACTACTCATGAAACTGCATCAGCAAGGACAATTGCATCATTTGTCTATGCATAAGAAGAAGCATAGCATCTGTATTCAAATCATTTCAGATCACAGAACAACCAAATAAGCATCAAACTGCATCACATATCAGTCAATGGGTGAAACCAGATCAGATTTCACCCAAAAGGCATCAGCACACACATTTGCATCATATGCCTATGACTAAGGACAAGCATAGCATCTGACTTAACAATCAAATATGCGTCTAAAACTGCATTTTATCACAAAAAGCTTCAGCACACACAAATTGCATCATTTGCTTATGCATAAGAACAAGCATAGCATCTGAACATCATCAAGGGATCAAGAGTAGTATCTGACTTATCACAACACATAATCATGCAGATGGTGCCAGCAATTAGAGCCAAGTGGCCAGCTCATATTCTAGGAAAACATATCTACATCCAACAAGACAATGCCAAACCCCATATTGTGGACAGTGATCCAGAATTTCAAGCAATAGCAAGAGCAGATGGATTCCACATCCAACTCATCAACCAAACTGCCAACAGTCCAGACACAAATGTGAATGACCTTGGCTTCTTTAGAAGCATACAATCACTCAAAGATCAGAAACCAGCAAATAATGTTGATGAGTTGCTGCATAATGTGCAAGAAGTATACAAGAATTATCCACCAAAAAAGTTAAGCAACATTTTCCTAACACTACAAAGCTGTTATCAAGAGATCATGAAGGTGAAAGGAGGCAATAACTACAAGATACCTCATATGGAAAAAGAGAGTATGCAAAGGCAAGGGGTCTTGCCAGATTGCATTGAAGTAGATGAAAAGCTTGTCAGAGAAAGTTTAGCCTTCTTAAACACACATGGCAATGTAGAAGACAGATTCTACAATCTGGATATTATCTCAAAAGCATTGGAAGAAGTGGGTTTAGAAGACTGAACTCAGGCAGTTTACAGGGACAAATAACATCATAGTTTTTGTTTTGCAATTGTTTGGAATGTAAACTTATCATTTTGATGTAGTATCTGACCTATGGTTTATTTTTGCAACTTCTGCAAGAAGAAATTGATCAAGAGTAGTATCTGACCTTATCACACAATTTCCATATGCAATGACACAAAAAGCATCAAAACACACAACTGCATCAGCACACACAAATGCATCATCTGCAAGGATTATTGATCAAGAGTAGTATCTGACCTTATCACACAAATCACATATGCAATGACACAAAAAGCATCAGCACACACACTGCATCAGCACACATAAATGCATCATCTGTAAGGATTATTGATCAAGAGTAGTATCTGACCTTATCACACAAATCACATATGCAATGACACAAAAAGCATCAGCACACACACTACATCAGCACATACAAATGCATCATCTGCAAGGATTATTGATCAAGAGTAGTATCTGACCTTATCAACATTTCCATATCCAATCACCCAAAAAGCATCAGCAAGAACAAAGGCAGAATTTTCCTCAGTTTAAAGGCAACATTAACATCATATCCCTCAGGTTAGAGGAATCAACAACTACATTTCAGGCATGTATTAGTTCATTTGTATCATTTTCAGATAATTAAGGCATCATAGGCATCATTTTTTGCCACTTTTCAGACATTTCAGAGATCATAGGCATCAGTTTCAGAGAATTCAGGCATCATCATCACCATTTTCAGATATTTCAGAGATCTCATGCATCATTTTTGCATCATTTTCAGACATTTCGAGGATCTGAGGCATCATTTTCAGACAATAACATGCATCGTAGGCATCATTTTCAGAGAATTCAAGCATCATCAGCATCATTTTCAGACAAGAACATGCATCATAGGCATCATGAATATCAAATTTTAGCCATCATTTGCATCAATCTTAGACTTTTCGAGCAAAAACCATTATCATAGGCCATCAGTAAAGGCAAAACAGATATAATACGTATAATATATACGTGCCACCAACTTCTCAAGAATTTGTTTGATCTTCTGATTTTCTAACTATGCTTGTCCATTTCCTTGATGATGATATGGAGTGGCAATCTTATGCTTCACACCATAACGAGAAAGCAAACTCTCCAACCACTTATTATTGAAATGTGATCCACAATCGCTTATCAAAGCCCTTGGAGTCCCAAAACGAGCGAGGATGTGCTTTTGCAAGAATTTGAGGACCACTTTTGAATCATTCTTCATCGTGGGAATCGCCTCCACCCATCGAGACACATACTCAACCGCAAGCAAGATATAAGTATACCCTTGAGTTTTTGGAAAAGGACCCATGAAGTCAATCCGCCAAACATCAAAAAATTCAAACTCCACCATAATGGTTTGAGGCATTTCATCCCTCTTTGAGATATTCCCCATCTTTTGACATCTAACACACGCCTTCACAAAGGCATAGCAATCTTTAAAAATGGATGGCCAATAAAAGCCGTTATGGAAAACCTTGATAGCGGTACGATGGGCACTGAAATGACCTCCACTTGGAAAACTATGGCATTTCTCCATGATTCTCACCCAATTGGTTTGCTTCACATATTTTCGGATGATGCCATCGGCGCATCGCCGGTATAGGTTAGGATCTTCCCAATAGTAAAACTTTGCATCATGCAAGAATTTCTTTTTTTGATTATGAGAAAGGTCACCCGGCAATTCACTGATGACTAAGTAATTACAAAGTCCTCAAACCAAGGAGTGTAATCAATCAACTTAAGTAATTGTTCATCGGGAAAACAATCATTAATACGTACCCGAGAATCTTCTTCTACAACCGGGTTCTCAAGTCTTGACCAATGATCGGCAACGACATTTTCACATCCCTTTCTTTCTCAGATTTCCATGTCGAATTCTTGGAGCAATAATAGTCAACGGATCAAACGAGGCTTTGCATCCTTCTTGGCAAAAAGATAACGAATTGCGGTGTGGTCCGTATAGACAATGGAATGCATCTCTACTAAGTATGGACGGAACTTATCGAAGGCATACACCACGGCAAGCAATTCCTTTTCAGTTGTAGTTTAGTTCAATTGAGTCGAGTCCAATGTCTTGCTAGCATAGTAGATAACTCGAAAGAACTTGTCTCATTTTTGCCCCAACACGGCCCCAACGACCCAATCGCTAGCGTCACACACAACACAAACGGCTCCATCCAATCCGGAGTGATCAATACGGGGGTAGACATAAGTGTTTTCTTCAACTTCTCAAACGATTCAAGGCAAGCATTAGAAAATTCAAACCTTGTATCCTTCTCCAATAACGAGCAAAGTGGCTTGGAAATTTTTGAAAAGCCTTTAATAAACCGTCTATAGAACCCCACATGCCCAAGAAAACTTTGGATAGATTTCACATTTTTTAGTGGAGGAAGCTTTTCAATGGCCACAATTTTGGCTCTATCAACCTCTAATCCATCTCTAGACAACTTGTGTCCCAAAACAATTACCTCTCTCACCATAAAATGATACTTCTCCCAATTGAGACATAGAGAAGTTTCTTCACATCTTTGCAAAACTTGAGAAAGATTTTTCAAACAATTATCAAAGGAAGAACCAAAGATCAAAAAATCATCCATAAATACCTCCATAATCTTTTCGATGAGTTCGTGGAAAATTGCCATCATGCATCTTTGGAAGGTAGCGGGTGCGTTGCAAAGACCGAAAGACATCCGCCTACATGCAAAGATTCCATAAGGGAAAGTGAAAACGGTCTTGTGTTGGTCCTCCAGAGCAATGGGGATTTCATTGTGGCTGGAATAGCCATCCAATAAACAATAGTATTCATAACCGGCCAATCTATCAAGCATTTGGTCAATTAAGAGAAGAGGGAAGTGATCTTTCCTTGTAGCCACATTCAAAGCTCAGAAGTCAATGTATACTCTCCACCCCGTTTGCAAGCTTGTGGCAATATGCTCACCCTTCTCATTCTCCACAACGGTTATGTCTCCTTTCTTGGCAACAACTTGAGTCGGGCTCACCCATTCACTATCGGATATAGCATATATGATCCCGACATCAAAAAGCTTCAATACATCTTTCCTCACAACCTCTTGCATCACCGGATTCAAATGCCTTTGAGGTTGGACCTTCAACTTGGCTCCATCTTTCAAAAGAATACGATGCATGCAAATAGAAGGGCTAATTCTCTTAATATCGGTAATGGGACACCCAATAGGAGACTTATACTTCCTCAAAACCCTCAACAACTTATCCAATTCGTCATCATTTAGAAACGAAGAAACAATGACCGGAAAAGTTTCATTCTTACCCAAGAAGGCATACTTGAGATCGTGGGGTAAAAGCTTCAACTCCAATATAGGTGGAGAGCTTGGCTTAGGAGGCACTACTTCTGGTACTCCTCTTTCAATGGGTGCTTAAAGATCTAAATAACCCAAATCTTCCAAGGGAATGCCTTGGTTTGCATCCATATAATCATTAATAGACTCAGATAACTCATCACACACCTCATTCAATTCCGAATAAGAATGAACATAATTCATAATACAATGCTCCAAAGAGTCTTGAGAATATGAGGGTAAAGAGTCAATGAGATTACACTCTTCAGTCTCCAACTCATTTGGCTTCTTCATGGCTTCATAGATTGAGATGGTCATCTTCTCATCATTGTAACGGAAGGTCAACTCACCATCTTGAACATCGATCAATGCCCTTTCGGTTGCCAAGAACGGTCGGTCAAGAATAAGTGGAGTATTATCATCTTCGGGCATGTCAAGTACCACAAAATCTGCAGGAAATATAAACTCTTCCACCTTAATAAGCACATTTTCCAAAATTCCTCTAGGATATGAGATAGAATGATCATCCATTTACAAGGCAACAGAAGTAGGCTTCAATTCTCCAATCTCCAAACGTTTGAATATCGAAAGAGGCATGAGATTAATACTACCACCCAAATAACACAAGACTCTCCCAAAAATTTGCCCTCCAATCACACAAGCAATAACAAAACTCCCGGGGTCCTTTTGCTTTAAAGGTAACTTCCGTTGTAACACTGCACTACACTCCTCCAATAAGTTGATTGTTTCGAATTGGCCAAGTTTCCTCTTCCTTGACACGACCTCTTTCAAGAACTTTGCATAGCCCGGCATATCTCTCAAAGCATAAAGCAATGGAATATTGATTTGGACCTTCTTAAACATATTAATAAACTTGGCAAGTTTCTCATCACCCCTTGCCTGAGCAAGCCTTTGAGGATAAGGAGCCTTGGCAACCACATCTTTGGTAGGAAAAGAAGAATAAAGAGTAGAAGGAGTAGCTTTAGAAGGTAGCTCCTCTGGAACTTGAGGAACTCGAGGCTTCTCTGATGGGACAACTTCGGTACGTCATTGTTGCCAGGCGGCAGCCTTGCTCTAATACTCTCAGTATTCCCCTACTTGGATGACAACCTTGCCTCAATACTCGTAGTAATGGGGGAAGTATGCCCTGCATCTTGGCCTCATGCTCTTGAGGAAGTTTATCTCTTGGTAATCTTCCCCACTTATACTTTATCGACAATGATGAACCCATATTTGTGTCCATCTTTTCTGGTGTTTTTCTTGTTCTTTTTAGTCTTTATCAAGTAAAACTGTGTTTGGGAGGACACAAAGTCGAGATATGGTGTGCAGGGAAAAACAGGTGGGATCTTGGGCAAAACCAGTGAAAATCTGTTGTTGAGATGCTGAGATGGCGATACAATGCAAATAGGCATAGGGCTGGAAGCTTATAGCTGGGCAATAACGTTTTATTCAATCTACAAGTCAGGAAACACCTCCCCATATTCTTGAAGCCAAAAGACAGAGTACCCGGAGAAGCCAAAATCTTGGTCAGCATAGGAAGTGATACAGGATGCAGACATCGAAGTCAAGATGTAAGTCGGAGCAGCTGCAGATTTTTTCTTCTCCAAGGAAGAAAATAAGGATCGAAGATTTCTTTCCTTATTCTAGCTAAACCTAATCAATGAAGATATCTACCACGAAAGGGAAGTAAATCGCAGCCGGATAGATAAGAAAAGAGGCAGATAAGGATGGAAAGAGTCCTTATCCAACAAGGATTCTAACCTAACCCTAATTTCATCGCCTATATATATGGTCGACTTCATGTTGTAACGCATTCAAGTTTTAGTTCGAGTTTAGAGAGAATTTTAGGTTAGTTCTGCATTTTAGATCGAGTGAAAGTGAGGAAGAAACAAGTCCTACGGGCCAATTTACTTTTATATTTCGTTTTTAATGTTTATGCACTAGTTCTTAGTTGTTGGCTTGAAGCCAAGACCTTAGTTGTTGACTTACGTTTTTGAGCAACGACCTTTTCCAGTTTAATTTCAAGTATGATTTCCCTTATATGTTTTGTGTTTTCATTTACGATTATGTCTAGCTAAATTTATTGTTTGAGTTGGATGTAGATGATGTGATCTTAGATACTAGTTCTAAACTTGTGAGGTCGAATTGTGTAAGTTCGTGTATTCCCGAAACACTTAGGAATAATTCTAGGTCGAATTGTGTAAGTTCGTTCGAAACTTGTGAGGTCAAAAACTCTTGCATTTTATTATTCCTAGAATAATCAAATAACGAACTTACACAATTCGACCTCACAAGTTTAGAACGAGTAATTAAGATCACGTCATCAACATCCAACCCAAACAATAAATTTAGCTAGACATAATCTTAAATGAAAACACAAAACATATAAGGGAAATCATACTTGAAATTAAACTAGAAATAGCTGCTCAAAAACGTACGTCAACAACTAAGGTCTTGGCTTCAAGCCAACAACTAAGATCTAACGCAGAAATGTTAAAAATGATACGTAAAAGCAAATCTACCCGTAGGACTTGTTTCTTCCTCCCTTTCACTCAAACGAAAATGCAAAACCAAGCTAAAGATCTCTCCTTCATCCCCCCTTTACAAGGTGAAGGCGGCCATATGTATAGGCGATGGATTAGGGTTAAGTTAGATTCTTTGTTGGTAAAGGACTCCTTCCAAACTCATCCGCCTCCTTCCTTATCCATATAGCTGCGATTTACTTTCCTTTCGTGGTAGATATCTTCAGTGATTAGGTTTAGCTAGGATAAGGAAAGAAATCTTCGATCCTTATCCTCTTCCTTGGAGAAAAAGAAATCTGCAGCTGCTCTGACTACATCTTGACTTCGATGTCTGCATCCTATATCACTTCCTATGCTGACCAAGATCTTGGATCCTCGGGGTACTCTGTCTGCTGGCTTCAAGGATATGGGGAGGTGCTTCCTGACTTGTAGATTGAATAGAACGTTATTGCCCAGCTACAAGCTTCCAGCCATATGCCCATTTGCATTGTATCGTCATCTCAGCATCTCAACAACAGACTTTCACCCGTTTTGCCCAAGATCCCACCTGTTCTTCTCTACACACCATCTCTCGACTTTGTGTCCTCCCAGATACACTTTGACTCTACAAAGACTAAAACAAACAAGAAAAACACCAGAAAAAAAGGACACAAATATGGGTTCATCAGTTTGTTCATCAAAATAATTACGTTTTGATTCAGTATCCAATTCAGACTAGATTTCAGCCGGGAATTGCTAAATAGTAAACTGAGCTTGTGTTCCCTGTTTGACGTGTATTGTTTCATCTACTAGAATTTTTCATTGATGATCTGAATTGAGATTGTTGGGAAATTTATTAGTAAGAGTTTTGATGAATTCCAAAACCAACTGACCCCAACCGAGTAGATGTTGCCAGAACCTAATGTTAGTAGGTAGGCTCGCTGTTTGAGCATTGTTAAGATTTTATCTTTACAGGTCTCCAGCTGAAGATGGCAACAAGGCATCACTCGGACAGAACATCAGTTGTAAGGAAAACAACTGAGCGTTCATCAGATGAGAAGCAGTAAAAGGGAAGAGAACATCAGATGAAAGGAAGCCATCTGAGCGTTCGAACCCAACTGATCAGATACAAGGAAGACAACTGAGTGTTCAGTTTCAGAACATCAGTTGTAGAACTCAACCGAGAAGATCAACAGCTTGAAGATGAAGTCAGCTGAGAGTTCAACTGTTAGTTGTTAGATAGAACATCGGCTGAAGAACAAGTTAGTTGAAGATCGAAAGTCTTAACCGACCACTCCTTGTAGGAAGTCTGTTGTTAAGATTTGAATTTCAAAAAGGAAGTCACGTGAGGGTTTGACCGTTCAGTCATTACCTTATTTGGCCCAACACAAGGCTATCTCAGATGGAAAGCAGAAGAGCACAGATGCCATATCGGGAAAGTCTGTAGAGATGAGAGACAAGCCATCGCTTTCAAAGAACAGAGATCAACAGCTCATCCAACGGCTAGTTGATACTCTCTGCCTATAAATAGAGGCCTTCATTCATTCGAAAAATACAAGACACACACGCGATAAGAAACAAGAGAGCGAAAGAAAGAGCAATATTCTTCATGAGCTGAACTGAATTTAATCTCTTAGAACATCACTTGTTGAGAGTTCTAGAGTTAGTTAATTTTTGTGTCTTTAGATCGAACCTTGAGAACATCACTTAGTGAGAGTTCGTAGAGTGTTAGATCATAGCTCACTTCGTGTTCGTGCTTTTAGTTGGAACCCCATTTTCTTTCACCTGAAAAGGTTTAGGATCCTACTCTTCCCGCAACTGAGTAGATAGGTTGTTTAGTACCCGGAAACTAAACTGTAAGGTTGATAAGTACCCGCAAACTTATCTTTAACGGTTGCTCAGCTCGCGTAAGCTGAGTGGTTTGTCCAGAAGAACTTGGACAGAGTTGTGTGGACTCACAACTCCCCGTGGACGTAAGAGGTTTCTCCGAACCACGTAAATCTCTGTGTGCTAGCGTTTATTTTATTTATTTCTTGCATCTTCAACTGACCTTCTAACCAGCATACAAACTGATCATAGCATTATTAACAGTCTTGGTTTTTGACCGACCTTGCACAAAAGCGTGAGTTGTTTTACGAGTAGTTAATTTCCACCACATTCCGCACAACACCACTCTTCCAGCTGAGGTTGCTTACTCAGCTGTGAGATTCCAACTGAGTCTTTTTACTCGGTTGAAGTATTTTTCAGGAGTTTAGTTTTAAAATCCTAACTGGTGTATTCCTCCCCCCCATACACCAGTAACTCGTATCGGGACCATCAAGTGGTATCAGAGCTGTAGTTCAAAAGACTACTGACTCTGTTTCACAGGGTGTGAATTCGAGTAAGTTTTCTTCAGTGGTCAATTGAACAGATCTATTTTTCACGCTAGTGCATATTTGCTTGCATATTTGTTCTATTGTTGTGTGCAGATGGACGTCAAGGACAAGATCGTGGTCATGTTCTTGGTAGGAAATTATACATCCTGGAGGACACGGATGAAGAAGATCTTACTGTCGAAGCACCATAGGATGCAACAAGTACTCTCATCCGGACCGATCATCATCAAAGAAAGAATCGCTCGCACTCCTACAAATCCCAACGATGGGAATACAGTTGTGGAGTTTGTGGAGAAACAGCCGGAAGACTACACTCCAGAGGAAGCCAAGGTAAGCCAGTTGGATATCTGGGCTCAAAGCACGATTATGTCCACTGTTAGACAAGATTATCTCCCTTGGATTGAAGATTGTGAGACTGCCAAAGAAATGTGGGATATCCTGGCATCGCTGAGTGAAGGAAGCGATGAGACAAAGGAGAACAAGTTCTTACATGCATGCCAAGACTTCGACAACTTTTGTCTGAAGACAAATGAAACAATTGATCAGCTAGAGCTCCGGTTTATGGACATCCTCAGAAGAATCCAGTCCATCCAAAGAGGAAAATACACACTAAGAGAAATCAATCTCAAAGTGTTGCAAGCTCTACCGGCTGAGTGGGATACTTTCACCAATATCCACGAGAGCCGAGCTGACCTTGGTGAAATGGGAACTGAAAGACTGTTCTCAATCTTAAAGGGAAATGAGTATAAGGTGAACCGAAGAAGATCTCAGTCCTCGGTTCAGACGAGTCGACTTGAGGATGTTGGTTCAGCCTCAAAGTCAGTTGCTCTTCGAGCTAACTACTCCAAATCGAGAACATCGAGGCCAACAAGATCTGCAGACACAGCTGCAAAGGAGCCAAGCAGAGAGGAACTGCAACAGAACATTGCCTCCCTGTCAAAGAAACTAGCAGACATGGATACTCGGTTCGGAAAATACAAGAGATTCTATAAGTCCAATCGAACTCGAGACAGTTCAAAGCCTGTGACAAACGGCTGCTTTGAATACGGCAAGGAGGGACATTTCAAAGCTGACTGTCCGGACCTCTCAAAGAAAGAGAGAGAAGCGTTGAGGGCCAAGCAAGCTGGAAAGAGCAAGGCCATGGTAGCAGAAGAAGCAGCTGATGACATGGACAACTTCACTGACACTGAAGACGAGGATGAGCTGACTTCTACCAACAACGCCATCAGTCAGGATCAATGCCTCATGGCACTTGGAACCGACCAAGATAATACTGAGGTACACTCTAATCCTGATAAGTTAAATTCTTCCAATATTTCTAACATGCAGGAATCACTGGATGAAGAGTTGGAACCCTCCTGGAGTGACTTTCAAGAACTCAGTGAGGAACTGCATCAGCAATCGGTTGAGTTTAAGAGTCTTCAAGCTCAGTTCACCAAACTTGAAGATTCCTTAATCGAAAAGGACGATCTGATCAAGAGCCAAACCGAGGAGATTGAGAATCTCAAGAGTCAACTGAACGAGGCTAAGGCTCCAACTGATGAGGAGTTGACGAAGCAGATCAATAAGCAGCAAGATCAGTTGGAAAATCAAGAGACTCAGATCGACCAGCTGATAAAGAAGTCAGATGGACAAACTGAGCAGATAACTGTCCTCCTCAAGGAGTTGCAAACTGAGAGGGATAATCTAATCAAGCTGTATCAGTCATCCAAGATCATCGAGAATTTTATCAGTTACAGTAGACAGATGGATGACGTGTCAGGACTCGGTTATGATGTGATTAAAGATCGTGGAAATCCTCCAGCAACCTTCGTCAAAGCTGTTGAGGTTAAGGTTGTCGAACCTAACACAGTGGAACCTGAGTCACCACAAAGTAATTCAACCTCCACCTCTCAGCAAGCTCAACCAACCAAGGCAACCACAACTGAGAAGGGAAAAAAAGCAGTAGATGGAGGACAGAATGTTCCATCAGTTGGGACATCAACCAGGGGGAATGCTCAGAAGAGGAATCAGAGGCGTCAAAGGCATAATCAAAATCGAACTCAGAATCATAACCGACCTCTGCATCAACCTCAGAGTGAACATCAGAAAGAATGGAACCGACCACAGAACTGACAAGGGTTCAATCATCTGATCCAACAGCGGTTCCAACATCAGTTCAACCAAAGGTTCCAACCGAGTCAACCAATGAGGAACAGGTCGAACAACTGGAGATATTCATGCCACAATATGAATCACCAACAGGGCATGAACAGCTACAGACAACACTCAGGGAGTTGGAATCAAAATCAGCCACAAAGATTCCAACATGGCGTCCGACCTCACAGACAAATTCAACAGGATAAGAATCGCCATCAAAACAGGGGGAAAGCCTCTCCTCCGAAAGCTCAGAATGGGAGAAATCCAACTCCTCCCAAGAAACAGAACATCACTACTAACAACAAGCCTAAGGATAACCGAGGTGTTGTTATAGTGGATGATGAAGGAAAAGTGATCTGGAATGATAAATCCATCCGAGTATACAGGGAAAAGCGACGCATAGTTCTAGAGGGAACTGGTTCTAACCCTCCAGGACCCAACTGAAATTGGGGACCTAAGCGAGTTTCTCTTTGCAGGTACAGGAGAAACAGCTGAGGAAGAATAAAGCGTCTGCAACAATGTGGGTGATGGACAGTGGTTGCTCGAAACACATGACGAATCTGAAGGATTTGCTTGGAAGTTTCGTGGAGAAAGAAGGTCCATCAGTTACTTTTGGTGACAACTCAAAAGGTTACACCAGAGGTTACGGTACACTTGAAACCAATCATGTTTCAATTTCTAATGTTTCTTATGTTGATGGATTGAAGCATAACTTGCTCTCCATCAGCTAATTCTATGATAATGGTTTCTCTGTCAAGTTTGATGCACAGGGTTGCAGGGTTAAAAATTTCGGATCAAAGCAGGTGATATTGTTTGGAAATCGATCACCAACCGGGAATATCTACAATGCTGATTGGAACAGCAGTCTTCCTGACACCTGCCTATTATCAAAGAGCAGTTCAAATGTGAGCTAGCTGTGGCACAAAAGGCTCAACCATCTGAACTTCAAGACTATGAACCGACTTGCCAGACAAGAACATGCAAGAGGCATACCAAACTGAGTGTTTTCAACAACACATATCTGCAGTGCATGCCAGTTGGGAAAGCTCGCTAGATCCTCCTTCTGGTTGAAGTCGACTCCCTCAACCGACCGAGTGTTACAGCTGATCCATATGGATCTCTTCGGGCCAGTTACACCAAAGAGCATGAACGGGAACGAGTACACCCTGGTTGTAACTGATGACTACTCAAGATATACGTGGACCATCTTCATGCGCCACAAGAGTGAAACCCAAGATGAGCTACCCAAGCTGATGGATCGGATATCAAACCAACAAGAGATGAAGATCATTTCTATCCGATCAGATCGTGGAACTGAGTTTCTAAATGAAACCATCATTGAGTATTACGAGAAGAATAGAATTACCCATCAAACATCAGCCGCGCGTACTCCGCAACAGAATGGAGTAGCTGAGCGAAGGAACAGAACGCTAAAGGATGCAGCTACATCCATGTTAACCAGCTCAGCTCTGCCAAAGAGATTTTGGGCTGAGGCCATCAACACTGCATGCTACACTCAGAACCGGTCTCTTCTGACCAAGCGGTTGGGAAAGACACCATACGAGCTATGGAGACGCAGGAAGCCAGATATTTCTTATTTTCGCGTTTTTGGTTCTAAGTGTTATATTCACAACAATGGGAAGACTCAGTTGAAAACTTTTGATGCCAAAGCTTCGAAAGGCATATTTCTCGGATATGCCGCTCGGATCAAGGCTTATAGAGTTTTCAACAATGGCTCTTGTGTTGTGAAGATAACACCTCATGTTAGTTTTGATGAATCTACTTTTGAGTACAGGGAACAGGCTAAAGGACAACAGGTTGACCCACAAGTCCCATCAGCCCTCACAAAATCTCAGATTCTAAAGCAAAAGAATCTAGCTGAACCACTGGTTTGGGCAACTGAGGATGAGGATTCATACTCCTCTGAAGATGAATGCGAGGACCATAGCTCATCTCAAGGGAGAACTCCAGCTAATGCCCCTCCAACTGCATCAGCATCCGAAGCTCAACCGAGTCCGGTTCAAAATAATGTCAATGTTGAGGATCCAGACTCAACGGCTGATCAATCACCAGCTCTGAAGACTCCAACTCAAATCACGGAACAGCCACAGGTGGAAGAAGAAGGAAGACGCAACCGAAGATGGTATGAAGTTCATTCCACTGACAACATCATCGGAGACCCAACCGAAGGTGTGCGTACAAGAACCAGAGTTGCGACTCAGGATTCAACCGAGGAAGATTCCATTTCTTATGCCCAATATGCTGAAGAGTTGGTAGTTCTAGAGGAGTTCGAGCAAGTTGGAGATGTTGCCATGATTTCTTGCTTTGTAGCTGATGTGCCAGAACCAAAGAATATTGGGGAAGCTCTCAACTGTGTTCACTGGACAACAGCCATGCAAGAAGAACTGAATGAGTTTCTACGCAACTGCGTGTGGGAGTTGGTAGAAAGACCAAATGGTGTCAAGGTTATTGGATTGAAGTGGGTTTTCAAAAACAAGAGAGACGCCATTGGATTCATAGTGAGGAATAAAGCAAGGTTGGTAGCTCAGGGATATTGCCAACAAGAAGGAATCAATTTCGAGGACTCCTTCGCGCCGGTTGCAAGGCTGGAAGCCATCCGAATCTTTCTAGCCTATGTCGCACATCACAAGTTCAAGGTGTATCAGATGGATGTGAAGTGTGCATTCCTCAACGGAGATATCAAGGAAGATGTATATGTTGAACAACCTCCTAGTTTTGAGACTGGAGATGGAAGAGTGTACAAGTTGAAGAAAGCTATCTATGGACTAAAGCAAGCGCCAAGGGCTTGGTATGACACTCTTTGTGGTTTTCTTCTGAACTCGGGTTTCAAACGAGGGTCAGTTGACAAAACCCTGTTCACCATCAAAGTTGGAGATGACATTCTTCTTGTGCAAATCTTTGTTGACGACATCATATTCGGTTCTAAGTCGGAGGAACTGTGTGAAAAATTTTCAAACCTCATGAAGGAGAAGTTCGAGATGTCGATGATGGGCGAGATGAATTATTTTCTTGGGCTACAAGTGAAGCAGTCAGAAAAGGGCATCTTCATCAATCAGTCCAAATATACAAAAGAGCTCATCACCAAATTTGGATTGCAGACAAGCAAGACAACAAGGATCCCGATGAATACTAACTGGAAGATTGAACCTGGATCTGAGGGAAAGCTCGTGGATGCCAGTAAGTATAGAGGGATCATTGGTTCTTTGCTCTATCTAACCGCAAGTCGGCCAGACATATCTTACGCGGTTGGAGTGTGTGCTCAGTTCCAAGTTCAACCAAGGGAAGCACACATGTTAGCAGCAAAGAACATCATCAAGTATCTGAAGGGTACAGTCAATGTTGGACTATGGTATCCAACTGACGACAATATTCAGCTGACCAGATACTCAGATGCAGATCTAGCATGAGATCGGTTGGACAGGAAGTCCACATCTGGACACTGTCAGTTCATGGGAAGCAAGCTGGTTTCATGGTTCTCCAAGAAACAAGCATGTGTTGCCACTTCTACAACCGAGTCAGAGTATATGGCTGCTGGAAGCTGTTGCATGCAAGTATTGTGGCTCAAGCAACAGCTGAGAGATTATGAAGTTTCAACTGGACAGGTTCCCATTCATTGTGATAGCTCAAGTGCCATTACTATCTCTCTGAATCCTGTTCACCACTCTCGAACAAAGCATATCGACATCCGTCATCATTTTATCCGAGATCATATTGAGAAGAAGGATGTATCCATGGAGAAGATTCCAACTAAGATTCAGAGAGCTGATATCTTCACCAAACCTCTAGCTGAAGCACGGTTCAAGATGCTATGTGACCTCCTTGGACTGTTGGATCCATCAGATGAGGAGTCAACTGAAGTAAAGAAATAGATATCTATCTGAGGGGGAAGCTCAGATGAAGGGGGAATCTCAGATACGGATCGCCAACTGAAGACATCAGACGTCAGCTGAACAGACGAACTTGAGTCAGCTGATGGTATGCCGATCAGATGCAGATTGCTAACCGAAGGAATCAGACGTCAGCTGAACAGACGAACTCGAGTCAGCTGATGGTATGCTGCAACATGGGAACTCAGCTGACAGGTAATATTTATGGCTGAAGGTGATATGTTCTTAAATGAGAATGTTTGAAATAAATTCAAACATTCCTGAACTAGTCAGTTACATTAAAAATAGCCATCATGTCGCATTAAATGTAAAGTACGGCTGAACATCCATAGCCTACTTTATAGTGCGACTGGGCTGACAAGATAAACTGTACACCTTCTCACGCGCTGGTTGGAACTCGGATCAAAACGTCAAGTCAAAGATAGTCAACAGTCGCGTAATCTCAGCCGTTGATGGATTCGCGCCATTTAACCCCAGTCGTCGATTTCATCCGAGTCAAAGACCTATATAAGGCGAAAAATCAGGAAGAAATCTCCTACTTTCCTCATTCGTGTATATCTGATTTAACTGTTCATCGTCTTCACAGTTTTTGCCTAACCCGTTTCTGCAAAAAGATCTTCTTTCCTTTCTTCTATATATATTCCCTTTGTAGTGATCATAAATGGCACCAAAAAGTAAGAAAATGGCTTCATCCGGACCATCCCTAGTCCCTACCACATATGAAGAATCGTTCGATATGCTAGTATCTAAGATACACTTCGAGCAAATCCTCTCCGACGAGGATCTGGAGTCGCCGGTGTTGACCCCCCTCGCCAATACTCTCCGTGAGAATGGCCTCCTGGAATGGGCCAAGCTCTGCCCATCCCATCTTCTCAGGTGACAAGTGGGGGAGTTTTACGTCAACTTGAAGGCCCCCCTTGAATCTACAGAAGGAGTATCTACGGAAGTCTCCTGCCGGCAAAGAGATGTTCCGGCCAGGACCATACGTCGTGTCACCTTCCCCATCGATGTTTCCGATGCCCTCCGATACATCATTCCCGTCAACCACACCGCCACAGAGTTCCTGGAGAATATTACCGACGAGCAGGCAGATGAGTTTCTGCAGAATGCTCTGATCGAGCCGGAGAGATTAAGGAGCAACATGCAATGGACGAAGCTAAAGCCAGAACATCGTCTGTTGTTGGATGTTGTGTCGAAGGTGGTGTTCAATTACAGTGGCGCATTCGGCGACATCAGCCGACCCAAATTGAAGCAATTGGTGGCCTTGGAGCACCAACACCAGATCAACTGGTTCCAATATTTCTTGAACCAGTTGATGGTGGAGAAGTCGAAGATCACCGAGACGACATCCGAGTCGGGAGAGAAGCTGCTGAGTGTAAAGGGGACACTCAACTTTGGCTGCAAGATCTCTGCCCTCATCTTGCTCGCGACCAAGGACCGCAACATGGTCTGGGCAGACTGCGAGGAGACGCCGCTGAAGAAGTTGATGTTGTTCCCGACAGCCAAGAAAGCACAGGAGGTGCTCAGGAGTGTCTACACTCCTAAGGAAAAGAAGGAGTCTGGAAAGACAGCTGAGTCAACAGCTGAGGGGGAACCAGCTGCCGCTCGCCCCGTCAAGTCCAAAGCTGCACGCCGACGAGCTGAGTCAGAGAAGGAGTCAGCTGAGGAGCCCTCTAAGAAAAGATTGAGGGTGAAACTCAAGAAGAAGGTTGTTATTGAAGAACCAGCCGATGAACCAACTGAGGTGCCAGCTGTTGAGATAGCTGAGGAGCCAGTTGATGTACCAGCTCAGAAGCCAGCTAAGGCACAAGCTCCAGCTGAGGAGGAGGCACAGGTCGAGTCTGCGCCAGCTGAGGAGCAAGCTCCTGTTGAGGAAGATGCACCAGTTGAGTCGGCACATGCTGAAGAGCCATCTGAGTCGAGCCGCTCAACTGAGGCTGCCATCTATGAGATCGCCCCTCGAGCCCCCGAAGCTGATGAGGTTGAGGGAATGGAGATAGAAGTGACGTCGGATGCGTCCTCCTCATCTGAGGACTTTGAAGATGTTCCCACCTCCCCCACGGCAGGAGATAATGCCGTACCGCCCCCAGAGCCTCTTGCTCTTTCTACCCCTTCTCAACCAGATATTCTGAGCACTCTGCTCGATGCCAACATCGTGACTGCTCCTTCAGCCGATGTTGAGGAAACCATTGAAACCGCTCTCCCAACCGAATCCCAAATTCCGAGCTCTCAGCTCGATGCCGATGTTGCGACCGACTCTTTGGCCAACATCGATGAACCTCTTGAACCTCAGCCATATAATCTTACCTCCTCCCCAATAAATGAAGCGGAGGACCTTCAAGCAGTTGCTTTGGAGCACGAGGGAAGGGTGGCCTACTGCTTCCAAAAGCTGCTAGGCATGTTCCCTGAGGCTCGCAACATGCCCGTCTTCGCCACTCTAGGAACCGAGCTCTTGTACCAGTTCCACCTGATTTTCAGCCATTGGTATGTCAAAGAAGATACGATCAGGGTGCAGAGATGGGACAGGCTGAAGTCAGATGAGTCCCGCATCCGAGCCTACTTCAACTATTCCAACTTGGAGGTGGCTTACAACAACCGAATTGCGCTGCTCACTCGTCGGTTGGACCAGAGTCGAGCTGAAGGGACGGACACCAGGGAAGCAGCTGGAAAGGAGTGCGTCGACTTTCTAGACAGCATGTTGGTTAAATCAGCTGATTTCCTTGAGGATGTGGATGCGGCTGCCGCATCAGCGAAAGAAGAAGAAGAAGAACTGAAGTTGTACCTGACCAACAGACAAGCCATGGTCACAGCTGAGCCTCTTGCTCTGATTGCTCAAGCCCCTCCAGCTGATCAGCATGCTCCCTCAACTGAAGAAATCTGTGAGCTGGTAGCTGAGAGGGTCAACCAGCTGAGGACTGAACTGCTTGCCAACCTTCAGCATCAAAAAGATGACCAGCTGAGGGTGTTGGAAGCACAAGAAGTCAAGAACCAACAACTGGTGGAGGAGAATGTTGAACTGAAGACCAAGCTGAATGATTTCTCCTCCTCCACAAGTCAAGAAGTGTCAGAGTTGAAGTCAACTCTGTTGGGATTGAAGTCGGAGCTCAACATCTTCAAATCCTTGGCCGACTCAAATCTTGCCAAGTCCCAACAGAACAGGATGCAGAAAGGGAGTCCAGGTTCGAGTCGCGTTGGGCTGAGTTCGCTGCTTTTTAGACAGAGGTCATCGTCAACCTCTCTGTCTTGAAAAAGGCTGAACAAGAGCGCCAGGACTCCGAACTGGCGAAGAAGGTCGAGCTGGAGTGTGCGGTTGATGAACTCTTCAACCATTTCAACTAACCGAGGATAAACTCAACTCTCTGGATGGTTCAGTAGCAAGCCTTGTTGCTGATGCCAAAAAGGGGGAAGAGAAGGAGACGGAGGTTGAGGCGCAGGAAGAAGAAGAGACCCAAGAACAAGGAGTGCCAGCTGCTCAATCATCAAAATCTCAGCTGAGGAAGAGGAAGTCTGCTGCTCCCAAGTCAACTGAAGTCGGTGGAGCGAGATGTCTAAGGACTTGGAGCAGGCAGAGAAGTTTGGAGTTTCCTACAGCTCCATAGCCAAGATCGCAGCCGAGCTGGATTCTGAACTCGACGGGATAACAACCGAAGAGTGCATTGCAGCGGCCAAGGCTATGGATGTAGAGAAAAAGGATTATATGAACCCGAGCTGGATCAGGAAGTTTGCCGCCAGCCAGGCGAGGAGGGTGAACCAGTTCGAGGACGAGCTAAAAAAGTTGTCCCAGAACCTGGACCGCAACGTTGCCTCCTGCAGCCGACGCCGCATTAACAAATTCAATCAAAGGCGGAAGCTCGGTTGAAGCAACAAAGGTTGCCAGCAAAGTCCAAGGTCGAGAGTCGGTTTAGGCATGTAGACAAATGGATGCCGACCGAGTGGAATGAAGAGTGGGAGTTGTTTAAGCAGGAGTTCGTGAACGACTTCTACTATAGGAAGGTTTACGCAACTATGACCCGAGGAAAACGTTCAAGGAAGTGCTGACCGAGTTGCACTCAGGAGACCCGGGCATGTTCAGTCAATTCAGGCGGGCTATGATTGACGCCAACCTGGACTTGAACACAGTTCCAGTTCCCAAGAGGGTTACTTATCGGCCTCCTCTTCTCCCAGACTCTAGCAACCCGAACCGCACAAAGATCGCAGCTGAGGCGAGGCAGGTTTGCAAGGAGCATGGAGTGGACATTTCTAAGGAGTCACCTGCCAAGAGAGAGATTTTTGTTAGGATCTTTAGTAAGTATGGGCTACAATTTTAGCTCAGTTAGTTTTCAAGCAACTGCTGTAATTTTTGGTTTTTGTGCCTATCTGTGTAATCATCAGTTGTAATGAAAACTTCAAGTATATATATTCGATTCACCTTGATGAACAATCCCTCATTGTCCAAGCTCTGAATCGCAAAGTCTTTTAAATACCATGTTATAACTGTGCTAACCCTTTGATGTTTTATCTTATAGACTGTCAAGAATTTCAGCTGAGATTTTAGATAAGTTAGTAAGGTTTAGATCAGTAGCGGTTTAAAGTTGTAAGTGGTTTTGGGATCATCAAAAAGGGGGAAATTGTTGGAAAATTTATTAGTAAGAGTTTTGATGAATTCCAAAACCAACTGACCCCAACCGAGTAGATGTTGCCAGAACCTAATGTTAGTAGGTAGGCTCGCTGTTTGAGCATTGTTAAGATTTTATCTTTACAGGTCTCCAGCTGAAGATGGCAACAAGGCATCACTCGGACAGAACATCAGTTGTAAGGAAAACAACTGAGCGTTCATCAGATGAGAAGCAGTAAAAGGGAAGAGAACATCAGATGAAAGGAAGCCATCTGAGCGTTCGAACCCAACTGATCAGATACAAGGAAGACAACTGAGTGTTCAGTTTCAGAACATCAGTTGTAGAACTCAACCGAGAAGATCAACAGCTTGAAGATGAAGTCAGCTGAGAGTTCAACTGTTAGTTGTCAGATAGAACATCGGCTGAAGAACAAGTTAGTTAAAGATCGAAAGTCTTAACCGACCACTCCTTGTTGGAAGTCTGTTGTTAAGATTTGAATTTCAAAAAGGAAGTCACGTGAGGGTTTGACCATTCAGTCATTACCCCATTTGGCCCAACACAAGGCTATCTCAGATGGAAAGCAGAAGAGCACAGATGCCATATCGGGAAAGTCTGCAGAGATGAGAGACAAGTCATCGCTTTCAAAGAACAGAGATCAACAGCTCCTCCAACGGCTAGTTGATACTCTCCGCCTATAAATAGAGGCCTTCATTCATTCGAAAAATACAAGACACACACGCGAGAAGAAACCAGAGAGCGAAAGAAAGAGCAATATTCTTCACGAGCTGAGAGTTCTAGAGTTAGTTAGTTTTAGAGTTCTAGAGTTAGTAAGTTTTTGTGTCTTTAGATCGAACCTTGAGAACATCACTTAGTGAGAGTTCGTAGAGTGTTAGATCATAGCTCACTTCGTGTTCGAGCTTTTAGTTGGAACCCCATTTTCTTTCACCTGAAAAGGTTTAGGATCCTACTCTTCCCGCAACTGAGTAGATAGGTTGTTTAGTACCCGGAAACTAAACTGTAAGGTTGATAAGTACCCGCAAACTTATCCTTAACGGTTGCTCAGCCCGCGTAAGCTGAGTGGTTTGTCCAGAAGAACTTGGACAGAGTTGTGTTGACTCACAACTCCCCGTGGACGTAGGAGGTTTCTCCGAACCACGTAAATCTCTGTGTGCTAGTGTTTATTTTGTTTATTTCTTGCATATTTAACTGACCTTCTAACCAGCATACAAACTGATCTTAGCATTATCAACAGTCTTGGTTTTTGACCGACCTTGCACAAAAGCGTGAGTTATTTTACGAGTTGTTAATTTCCACCACATTCCACACAGCACCATTCTTCCAGTTGAGGTTGCTTACTCAGCTGTGAGATTCCAACTGAGTCTTTTTACTCGGTTGAAGTATTTTTCAGGAGTTTAGTTTTAAAATCCTAACTGGTGTATTCCCCTCCCCCCCCCCATACACCAGTAACTCGTATCGGGACCATCAGAGATAAATTGTAAGTTTGTAAAAAATATATTGATAATATCCAAGAGTTTGCGTTGCCATTGTAGCTAATTGAAAGTTCTCATACTTTTTAGTATTTAGCCCTAAACAATTTTGTGCTCATACTTTATGTATTGCATAATTTCTTCAATCAATATGCTAAATTACCTGTCGATTAAATCGACGGGGTTGACAGGAAATTTGATTGCATTGTAATTTATAAGCTTAGATTTTTTAAAAAATCTTCTTTTTTATATCAAAGCGACAACATTGCAATAATTCATCGCAAAAGTATTACACGACTATATTAAATTATAATATAAAATAAAGCAAGAAGGAAAACGTTATTCGAGTGATTATACCCATTTTTAATCAAAAATAATAAAAATCATATTTGTACATGCCTCAAATCACAATTTTTATATTTGTACCAAGAGATGTCAATACATTTGATTGGCTAACCCGGGAAAAAAAGAGGGTGTGGGTTGAATTTTCCAACTTCAATAAGTAATCAGGCTATTCAGACTGGCTGTTTGGTTTGCAAGGTCAATCATGTTGACTTGATCACGTCTTAGGTCAGCCCGTAGGGCTGAAGTATTTTTTAGAAAACTATGAATTATGAATATATTATAGTCAATACATAATATTATCTCCTCTCATTCTTTCAGTCAAAGTTTTTTTCTCTCATCTTTACCCTATAATAGAAGGACCGTCGTTTGCACCTTAAATGTGGTGAAGAATTATGCGTTGTGGAGATTCAAGACAGACTAAAGATGAAGAAATAAAATTTGAAGAAATCTCTTTATTCGAAGTAGAATAAGTAATATTTTTTGAAAATATTCCTTTTTTAAAAGTAGGAGATGAGTTTCAAGAGTCAGATTACATTATCTTCTTTATTATTTATTTATCTTCTTTTCTTTTCAATTGTTTTTCTTATAAGATATATATATATATATATATATATTATGTTTTCTTACAAACTTTTTGACACAACGGATCAGCTCGAAACCCAATAGGACGGATATAAAATCGAAAGGATTGATCCGATTAATATCTCATTTTGTACCCGTCTGAAATTTATGAATGTTAATGGACTGGATACCCACCTATCAAACATTTTCAGACCTTAACAATTTAGATTTTTTTTTCTCCAAAACTTGTCTTAAATCTCATTAAAAATTATCTTGTAATGCCCCGTAAATTCCTTACGTTCTTAAAATTTAAAGTTAATTAAATAAATGGCTTTGCACGCCTAAGTTTACGATTTTTGAATTCTAAGGCTAACGGTCGAATCTGTTTCTGAAAATAAATTACAGAAGTCAGCTAGCCGACTACTGTATTTAGGGTTAGCACGTACGAAAAGTTTTTAGTTCATAAACTCAGAACTGAAAACCGTCTGATTTTTACATTCACGAAATCGCGATACGAACACGCCCGAGAAAGTTCATTTTTATGTTTTTCCGGACGAAACTCGGACTGTGTTGTCCCGAGTTTATGTCAAAATAAATTTTGTAAATTTATTTGTCCAATTAAGTTTCGTATGTTAGAATTTTAGATCAAATCGAATCGCGACGATTTTGTACCGAGCAACGTCTTTCGTCGTTCGTTTTCCGTAACGTCGGATCGCGCCGGAAAAACACGTATCCCTCCTAAAATCTACATGCAGCCGACATTCTCCTTAATAATGGGGGACATGCATGTTGTTATTGTCTAATTAAGTGACACCTAATCTTTACTTTTCATACTTTCAACCATTTCATCATATCAAGTATTTTTAACATTTAAACAAAACCATTTTCCTCCCAAACACACACACCATCGGCTGCACTCCTCCATTCTTCATCTTCTTCACTTCATCATCCACCATTGAAGACATCTCCAAGAGCTTGAGGAAGAACACAAGTCACAATACTTCCATTCAAACTCCATACATCTTTCTTTAATTCTTAAGGTAATTCCCTCCTCTATAATCCTATCCAATCATCTTTCTGTTCTTTTTCTTTTCTTCTTGATCGAATTTTTTTAGAGTATTGGAATAGATGTTTTGATCTTGGAATAATGAAATTAGATGTATTAGATAGGATAATTAGGGATTAAAATGGAACAAAAATAAGAACCCTAATACCTATATTAATACCGAAAATTTAGGCATGTTAGTAGGTTTTTTAATTTTCTTCATTTGATGATTGATTCTTGTTTAATAGATGTTTAATTAGTGATTAGAATGAAAAGGAATCAAAAGCCCTATGTGTTTGTGAAATTTCAATTAGGATTTGAGTTGAATTTAGGGGTTTATGCATGTTAGTTGGTAATTGATTTACAATTGATTAATTGATGATATAAAGAGGTTGATTAGTAAATAAATGTAGTTAATTGGGAAAGAAAATCACCCCCTTAACATCTATATGAAAACCGAAAATTATAGAGTAATTAGGGGTTTCCACATGTTTGATTTAAGTGATGAATTGTTGGTTGAATTATGTTGCAAATAATGTTAAATTGATTATAGAATTTAATTGAGAATTTTTTAAAAATGTTTAATGAAACGTAAGAGACGAAGATCACCTTATAAGTTGAGTTATAATGATGTTATGATATGTTTGCATGCATAAAAGTGATTCACGTTAGACGTAGTTTAACGTCGTAAAATTTGAACGAAATCCGACAACTTTGAAAAATCGCGTAAGAGACGAACCTTTAGTCATAGCTAATAATCGAGAAGTCGGATGAAAATTCTAATTTGATATTATTGTTTATGATGGAATTTAGAACAACTTTCTAGTTGACGTCATAAGCTTTCGAGTTGATATAATATGGGCTATAGTTATAGTCGAGAACTAGAACGCGTTTTGATTTTTTGTTGGTTTAGTAATTGTTAGTTGAAATCCGACGTTTAGAACGCCGTGCTTTTGAGCGAGTTTTGAGAAGGAGTTCGTCACGTACGGAAGTACGTGATGACTGCCTTGAGGGTCTAGTTTCTAAAGAAATTAAATACGAGAGCTTAGAACGAACCTAAGACGTTATACGTCGAACCTATCAAGCAATTAGAATTTTCACGACAGTTTTGCGACCCTCGCCGGAAACTGTAATAACTTTTAGCTCGTTTATCGGATTTGTGATCCGTAAATTGGAGCGCGAACTAGACATCCCAATCTTTCCAGTGGTACAGGGATCATCCCCTGTTTCCAAATCCTCTGTTCTGGACAGCCTCCAGAGTTACTGGACTGCGCAGTGAAAATTCAGTTTCTTGTTTTTTAAGTTGTTTAGTTCACAACTTAGTTTCTTTCGATCGTTTAAGCCGTTTTATCTAACGAATATCTCCCTAATGATCCTAGAGTCAAGTATAGGACCTTGAGTGATGAAAACCAGTCGAGATCTTATCTCTTATCCTTTCATTAAAGAAGTAATAAATGAGAAGTTCCTTAAATCGTTCAATGAACTAAAACGTAAATCGCCTAAGTTGATTCTTTCCAACTTAGTTTCTTATAATCTTTAAAGTCGTATTAAGATATCGACTACCTTCTCTACTGACCCGAGAGTCGAGTATGAGATCTTCCGAGTTCAAAATGAGATTGGTACGAATCTCGTTTCCCGTTTAAGTAAAACGAATTTAGTAAGCGTGCAAATGCCTAAAGAATGAAACAACTAAAACTTATTTCGATTCTCCTTAATCGATTATCTTTTACGACCCGTTTTTAAGTATGTTTATTTTACGATAATGGAGGAAGCCAACTGTAGAGAAAGGACGGAAGATCCAAAGTTGGAAGCTTTTGCTTTAAGTTCTGTAAATCAAGGTGGGCTTTTATATACAAATAAAACGAGCAATGCTCGGAAAATCTTTCTTTATTGCTTTGATATCTGTGTTTTCAAAGTGATATTATGGCATGAACTGTTTTATGTTTTATGTGAGTTCTCTTGTATCTATCTGAGTCAACATTCGTGTTTTCCAGATTTAGAGTTAGTCTAATTAGATTAACTAACGATCGGCTCTGAGTTAGCTGCTAAGTGCTTTCCAGAGTTAGTGCACTTTGTAACCTGTGGTGTATGTGATATCCTGTTGAGGGGTACCAGCCACGGTGAATTAGAATTGGTCAAGATTGAACGTAACATTAGTCAGAAAATGCTCGCGCGAGTAATTTATGAGAAAAAGTCAGAAAATGTTTAGTAGACACGGATTCTTTCAATAAAACTCCGATGTGCTACGCTTATGAAATGCCATATTTATCTATATTTATGATTATAATTTCGGCATCCTGCCCACTAAGTACGTTTGTACTTAGCCCTGCATTGTTTTCTAAATGTGCAGGTTGAAGCGACGGTGAGCGGCGACGGTTGATGTTGAGTTAAAGGATAGGATGCTTAGTTAGAACCCTTCCGCTGCCAAACTCTGAATTTCTTTTTGAGATATACTTTTTGAACAATACTCTGTAGTCTAAGTCTGTAAATATGAACTTAGCTTATTTATTGTACTTTTGTTGAGTAATCCTTAGGGATTAACTCTTTCTTTTTTATATTCAAGTCTTGTTCATGGTTTATCGATGTTTTTCATGTATGTTTAGTCAATTAGCCCCCTTCTTCCCCGCTTCTTTAATCCAACCCCAGTCGCACCCCGGCTTCTGCCGTCCCACGGGATTTGGGGCTGTGACATATCTTTACTACCCAAACCGCCCCAAACCCGTTGGGTACACGTTAAATAGATTGCTAAAAATTTGAATACTATAAAATTAACATTAATACTCCCTCATTTCATGAAATAATGTCTCATTTGGTGTTCGACACGTATTTTAAGAAAGCTGGTAAAGTTGTTGTGAGTGGAGTTAGGGTCTCACTTTTTTGAGAGTGGAAGAAGTGTACTTGAAGTTAAAATTATTGTGAGTAGAATAGATGTCTCACTTCTTATAAGTGGAAAAAGTGAAATGAAATTAAAGTTTTCGTGACTGGAATAAGGGTCGAACTTATTTTGAGTGGAAAAAGTAAAATGTGAGTGGAAGTTGTTATGAATAGACCTTGATGTGATTGAAAAAAGGAAATAGGGCACTTATTCGTGGACAAAAATAAATAGTAGGGCATTATTTTGTTGATGGATGAAGTAGTAAAATTAACAAAAGCACACCATTATTCTATTTGTCCATCTCCCAAAATGGCAAACTCAATCTGCATTGTAAATTTCTCGATACAATTTTCTACATTTTCCAAAAGGTATCCATGGACCATGATCGGATACACATTTCAAAGAAATTCACTGAATTGTATTATATGTTTGGAGGAATACTGTAAATTACATCGTCAAAATTCGGCAAAATTCCTCATTCTAGCCGCATATTGTAAAAATAGGGAATGCAAATTTTCGAAATGTCTTCCCTATTCTTCTCTTTTAACATTTTTTTCTTTATCCAAAACTATACAAATCCAACTGTTACTCATCTCTCCAATCAGCAATTTGTGAAATTCGATTCATGTTACTTCTCTCTCTGATTCACAATTCTTGAATACTTTTGTTTCTCTAGATATTTTAGATAAATGCAAAAAAATCAGAATTTGAATGCAAACTACACAAACAATTGGCATGACTGTTGGCGGCACTGAACAATTCGAGTGCGGTTGTTGACACAAGGCATTATAGGGTTTGAGGGGGAATGATTCCCAAATTTTCTTCTGCGTTTAGATTTTCTTTCTCTTTTTTTTTATGGCAGAAGAAAAATATATTGTTGACGATGGAGAAAAGAAAGATGGAGAAGGAAGATTCAAAATTATAGAATCAAAATAAACGATTTGAACTAATTCCTTTACTCTGTAAGGAAAGATTTGCAATAAGAATGTAAAGAATATTAATCGACTGAGCCAAGCCACTTGGAAGCAAGAGAAAAAAACAGAGAAAAAGGTAGAGAGGTTAAATTAAATCGAAATGACAGCGTTGGTCACAAACTTGTTGGCAATGTCACATACAATTTCAGAGAAAAAAAAAGTCTATGATCCTAGAAATTAGAAATAATATATTATAAAGCTGAAAAAAAAATTTAAGAAATCAATAACAATAATATATTTTCCTGCAAAAATGATATAAAAAAAATAACAAACGAATTTTACATCATCAAAGAGCCTTGCAAAGTCATGCTTGCACCACGATAGGTTTTACTCTATTCTCTGTCGTTTAAATTACACATCGAATGTATTGTTACATCTTATTTCGCTTTCTGACAATCTATCAAAGTTTCTTCATGCGCCAACCTTTGTATTCTTCAACCGTGAAGAAGGCAATTATTTGAAAGCATGTGAAGTGTGCAATTTTATTTTGACGTCAACATTCTAGAATTTATAGGTAAAAAATATTGTAAAAATAGGAAATATTATTAAACCTAATATTTTACACCAATTAAGATTTTGTAATGTCTGATATTAATTAGTTGATTGATAAATATTAATAAATTATAAATAATTAGGATAATAACAATTACATATAGTATTTTCAAAAATAGAAATCAGGCCTTGCGAAAATTAAATTCTATTTTTGTAGCTCGTCTTCTATAAAGTAAAAATACTAACTAAAAAATCTTAAACACTAAATAAATAATTGAGTGCGATATATTGATGCTTACATATAATTTACACTATAGTTTTTGAGAATTATAAAAATATTTACAGAATTACAAAACTGAAATTAATATTGTCACAAATTAGGAAATAAATAATTTTTTTGTTATTAAGTTTGATTTTGTAACGGTTTTTGTTAATGATATGATTGTATAATAATTAATGAATAACTATAATATACCAATTTTATAATTTTCATAATCGGAAAGTGAGTAATTGAAAAAAAAACTGAAATTATAATTTCTAAAAACAAAAGGCTTAACTGCTATTATTGTGTTACAGGATGAAATGGATGTATGTTATATTAGATGTTTTAGATAATTAAAAAAACAAAAATCCTGGAAATGTTACCTAGGATTGAAGATGAATGTGGTGACTCCATAAAAGTTGATAACCTGGAAACAAAAGGCTTAACTGCTATTATATATTGATTGTTCATATCCAATTGAAAAAAAAATAACCTATGCACATCTTAAACCCATATAGATATCACAAAGTAAACACTAATATTATATTGTAGAGAAAACCGTTTTATTTATATATTTATTTTTCTATATATACTCATTTTCTTATATATATATATATATATATATATATATATATATATATATATATATATATATATATACTCGTTTTATATACACGTTAACTGTTTCAAAACCGATTAATATATATTTTTAAATCTTGTTATCGTCCAAACTCGCATAATAATAGGCAACTTGTTATATTAAATGAACAACATGATAACATTAAGAAATATTTATACTGGATAACTACCAAAACCAATCAACTTATACCCAAAAAAGAGCATGGAAGTGGATTCACCATAGAGTATCGGTTTGCTCGAAGGACTTCCGTATTACCAACCATATTTTTTATTTTTTTTTGTAAGTGAAAATTTATTCAATCACGCACGAGGGGTGTAACCCAATAATGAGAAACAAAGTTCAACAACAAAACAAATCACAAATCAAAAAGGCTCGAGACAAAGAGATGGATTGCAAATCCAATCTTCCAAACTAAAACAGACACAGTGCGGAGAAAGATTTGAAATCCAAAACTAAAATCGAACTCTAATCATCTCAATCAAATCATCGTAGCTACTCGACTTATTCTTGAACACCATCTCATTCCGATTATTCCAAATGTTCCAAACAACACAAATCCATGAGGCTTTCCACCCCTCCGTATTACCTCCATATAATTAAAACAAATTGGTAAATTTGCCCCAATTATCACAAAATATATACATTACATACAAATCTTATAAGCTTCCAAATGTGGTTCTACATAATAGAATACGAACAAAAAATATTTGTTGGCCATAAAACATACAGTTTCAAAGAAAACAAAAGTATATAATCCTAAGATAAACTATATTACTAAGTTGAGAATAAATAAATACTAACAATAACACATTTTCCTGCAAACATGACAAAAATCTCTAACCAATTTTACATCACCAATGAGCCTTGAAAATCATGTTCGCATTACGATAGGCTTTATTCTATTAATTGTCATTTAAATTATACATCGAAGCCATTATTACATCTGATTTCGCTTTATGACTATCTATCACAGTTTCTTCTAGCACCTGCCTTCGTCATCTTCCACCGCGAGGAAGACAATTATTTGAAAGCATGTGATGACAATTAGTATTTGAAAACATGTGAAGTGTGCAATATTTTTTTACATCAAATGTTTAAGAATTTATAGGTAGAAAATAGTGTAAAAATGGAAAATTTATTATTAAAATTAAGATTTTGCACCAATTAAGCTTTTGTAACGTTCACTATTAATTAATTGATTGATAAATATTAATGAACAATAAGAATTCTAACAATGACATACATTACTTCCATAAATGAAATAAAAAATAATAGAAAATTAAAATTATTAAAAAAAATTAGCTAAATGGATGCCTTATAAGTTGAGATAATTTTTAATAAAATAGAGTATTTGCCGCATAAGTATGGGAATAGATTTGCTGATTTAAAAATGTTATGCTATTATATATTGTTATATAGTATAAAATATGAAAAGTGATCACTAATAATGTTTGATTTTAAAGGATGTATTTTTAAGCACGTAATTTGATTTTAAAAGTTTGTTCACAAGGTTTAGGGTTTAGGGTTCAGGGTTTAGGTCTTGCTTAAAACTAATTTTTTTTTTCTTTTTGTATATTGTTATGTGCCCTAACATTTTGAAGACATTTATAACACAAAATTTACAAAAAGTATACTTATAACGCATTATTTTGTGAATATGAGATGGAATGACTAATAAAAATATGTATAACAGAAATTGTAACGGTTTTGTAATAGATTTTGTATTAATTGTATGAATTAATGAGTAATTGGTATATACCAAAATTAAACTAAAAGTTAAGATTTTTAGATAAATAAGAAAGAAAATTCTTAGAAATGCCACCTAGGATTGAAGATAAATAAGGTGGCTCCAAAAAATTTAGCAATTATATATTGATATTGATGGACATTTAAGAGCTTGGGTAATGAGAAATTTCATTCGTACACGTCCGCCAATTTAAGCTGCTTATTACCACCACTGGTTTTCTTAAAGTTAATTTCTTTTTCTATTTGTCACCACTCTGTAGAAATGTTTTTCAATAGGCCGAATTTTGTTTCTTGTAGTCTGAACACAAATATATATAGGTTTGAGATACGGTACATGCTTTTTTATATGTGCAATAATGTTTCTTTTTTTATGACAACCGTGGTCGTCCAAAGGCGGTCCAGATTATGATCCACTTCTTACATATATATGTATGTATGTGCATTGAACTTGTGATTGAAATACTTCTCAATGAGAGAGGAGAATTATATAAGACATAATTAATTGGTATATGGTGCAGGGCCAACTGCTGCAGATGACTATGATGACACCGCCCAGCATAAACTCCGAGCTACATTACCTGAACAAGGAAGACCGGTTACTGCGTTGGCTTCTGGTTAAACATCGTGGCACAAAGTTCATGGGGACCTCAGATGAATCTGATGCTGTAAATCTGCAGGATTTCAGGAATGCTTTAAAAAGTGGTGGCATGTTTGAAGAACAAGAAGAAGGAGAAGAAGAAGAAGATGTCGACGACGACGATGATGATGATGATGATGATGATGATGAACAACCGGACAGGAGAACCATGAGCTGGAACACTTTGTTCTTTAAATTTTCACTCTCTTTTTCAAAGTAGGGCAGCTGAACTCGTTCTCTGATCAAATGAAATGTTAATGCACTAATTACTCTTTCAATAGAATCCAATGCATCACCCTGCTCCTTTTCTTTTTTTTTTTTTTTTTTTGTTTTTAACTTTCATTAGCAATTCCTGCAAAGTTCACTTATCAACTTAATAATAATGTAACTTGATAGAAAAATAATCTGGAGCATCCAATTCACAGACATGTAATCAATACCTTTTATTAGACCTCTGAAAATTATGATATATATTTCTGTGACCATGACTAATGAGCATTCCTATCAAGTTAAGGAATTTCTTTGGCAATCGAAAAATGGCAACTGCAAAAGAAATAGGAAGAATTCTAACTCATCAAATTTTAATAAACAAATCCTCATCAGAGTGCATAAACAATAGTACTACTTACATTTGCTGGGAAATCTTCTCTGGTGGCTATGGCTCGGCTGTAGTTTTGATTCACTTTCCCAACTTGGATCCAGCTTCCACTCCTTCGGCACCTGCACATTCCACAAGCGATAAATCTTGGGAATAAAAAAAAGAAAAACGAAACTAGACTGCTATTGGCATCATTAGGATGCTTTGGATACGCGCAATGCAGTTATGAATAAATAATCGAACTAGGCAAGAAATAACTGCAAAACTACAAAAAAACTTGCTTCACGAAGGAAGAGTGACAAGAGTCGGCAATCATTTCTTACCTTGTCTACAGCAAGGGTGAAAACTTCTAGATCGCCTTTCAAGTTAATATGGAACCGAGTAAATGACTTGTAGTTAGCAATGCGGAGTGAAGAGAAAGCTTTGTCGAAGTATAGGTGTAGCCAATTCATGCAGATATAAAGGTAACTTCCAAAAACCAACGAAACAATCGGGGTAGAGAAGACCCAGTGATAAAGGAAGACGGAAGCATAATAAATCACTGCCCCTCCTCGAGAAAGTGAATCCATCCCGTTCTTGCAGATATTACCCCTGGTGACAGCCATGACCTGAAAAAGAATGTATAAGCAAAAGATGAAAGAGGAAGGCTCAAAAGATAAAGAAAGGTGTATTAGTTATTTACCTCAGGAACATCAAATGCTGACATCAAATACTTGATGCATGCTGGATAAAGGCCAAATGTCCATTGCTTGATACGTGTTCTTAGGCCAGATGGGTCAGGATAATGCTCACTCTCCACAGATCGATACCATTGATACAGAGTATGGTAGCCTGAAATGAAAGTTTTAAGTTGGTTCAGAGATAACCCCAAAAACTTCAGAACAAAACATGGAAGAATGTCGTAAATAATACAGTCAAAACTAGAAAGTTGATACAAGAATGCCTTATTCTACGATCCAAAAAAGCTCTTCCAGTGACCAGAAAATGTATCATCCTGTAAGATGTGATCTAGCTTACACTAGAAGAAGAGAAAAAGCAATTAGTCATCTTCCGGTAAACTGTAGAATTCAATTTGATATCAAATGCAGTTAAGATGCCTTGCTTCTTGTACTAGATTAAGGTACAACCTTTCCATCACAATAAAACATTTACATGTGGAAGCATGGAAAAGGCTAGCACAAAGTATATAATGCCACCTATGAAGTCAAACTGCCAATTTTTTCTTACGAAACTTTAATATGTTTCCTAAAGCAATCTGCACCAAGATTATCAACACATTGTTAGAAAAATTAACAGTAGATGCATCAATCATATAATAGTTGATTTTACCCTGCTTGAGTCTTCAAATGATGGATAAGCTGCCTTGCTTTCATATGATGTCTCGTATAATTTATCAAAATTAGTGAAAACATGAGTTGGGTGCAAGAATGCTCCACCACAACCATTAACAAGCAAATGATGTAGGCTTCTCTGATGGAACATGAGAATGACGCATATAATGATGCAAATCCCCAGCCACTCGTAGTTTGCACCTCCCTCTTAAATGATCGCATATCAGGTGTGCAACGTTCTTCCCAGTGAACTCATCCCAGTACCAATCAAGCAACCAATTAGGCTCATGAGTCATGATGATAACTGAATCATCCTCCCCCACCTGGAAAAAAATAATTGACAAATAAACATCATGTTGCACAATAATATAAAACACAAGGTAATGAAAGAGCTGAAACATGGATGAAAATGAAAGAAAGAGATCTGCCTAACCAAAGACACCCACGACCAATCGGACAACAACTTCCCCTTCAACGGGACCACCGAGGAGGCGCATCACCCACGATGCCGAGCTAAAGGTCGTATCTTAAAAAACACCGAAAAATCCCTTCCGGCGGTATTTGGCCTACCCGTTTTGTGGATTTAAAACATTTATAGATCCGGAGATGCATCCATACAACAGAAAATGTGTTGCTAATCTCATGGCGGAGTAGGCTCACTTCGAAAATTTGACGAAGAGATTGAAGGTCTGTGTGCATGTATTTCATTCTTCTTGTTTTCTTGACTTCATTTCTCTTCTTTTCGAGAAGAAGCCAGGTTTGTGGGTTCGATCGAATGTAAGTGGGTAGATTGATGTAGGGTAAGCTGTCTATATATTACGTTAAAGAACTCGATATGTATGCAATGGGAATTCACCTTCAATTTTTAATGGATGCAAGGTGTTTGTAAGCGATTTTTAATTCATGTAACATGCTATATGAAACTCCTACCATCAATGGCATCTATTAATCATCATTTGTAGTGTGGATTTTTTACGCATTTAACGTGTTTGTGAAATGTCCTATATGAGACTTCTACAACGAATGGCATGTGTTCTACATCATTTGTAGTGTTGTTTTAGGATGTGTAAGTAATTGGGTGTAAAAAATGGTATTTTAAATTGATTCCAGTTTAGCAATAACCATATATTTCCAGTTTTCAACTCAAATTATGCAGAAAATGAAATATGTTAAAAGAATGGGTCAATCACTGAACAGAAATTTCAAATATGCTGGAAACTGCAAGCACATTGCTCAAGGAACAAAGATTAAGCAACTTCATCACCATTGCATTCCATGTTATAATTATTGCTAAGTTGTTCATCACTTAATTATCTAAAGGTCGCAAACAATATATGAAGCTGTCATTAAACTCTTCATGACAGCCACCAATTTCATACAAAAGCAATCAATTGTTTTCATCAAAAGAGTGTTTATGAATAACATAACACACTAGCCAAAAAATGCTACAAGTTAATACTGTTTACAAGTAGCATCCTACAGTACCGTAGGTCAAAACAATTATCCATAGATCGTGATCTCCGTTCACTTCTTGAGCCTCGAGTTGAAGAACTCGGAACAGTAATAATCCCTGCAAGTGAAACTAAATGCTTCGGAGGACAAGTACGAGATCCGGCGCCCCGTAGCCAAACACTCGTTGAATTTAATTGAATAGATTCCAAAATCATGCTCGTTTGGCTGCTGTGGAGTATTTGGATTTTGAACGATATCCAGACGTCCTTCTTCGGGGCTGTAAAGTGGGTCACGTTGGGTGCACCGCACAACCAATTCAACCTGAAAGACATAAGCTGAAATTCATGCTTCACTCCCTCCCACCTCCATTCAGTTTCTCTCATCAAATCATACACAACAATCTCTTGCTCTAGGATCTGTATTTCGTAGGCAACGAAGTGATTTCCAAATACATGTCCAATACCAAATACTCTATCTACATCTCTCCACGGTTTCCCAAGAAGATCAGGCCTCTTACCATTGGCATATGTCATCAAATATGTGTGAAATGGTGTTACATCAATTTCCCTCGTATACTTCTGCAAATACAACATCAAAGTTACAAAATAATGGAGAGTATGTTACTTAATAATGACAAAAATGCCAATTTGGGAGGAAAAAATTACCTAAAACCAGTTTTCAACCACGGTCCATCGCTCAAGGAATAATTGCGGTTGCAGGTTTGCTTTGTAAAGCAACAAGTTCACCAGGGAATCACAATTCTGCAACAATTTTAAAATGAGGACACGGAAAATAACTTGCAATAATATAACATTATTTATTTTCAGACATATACTAGAAAATTCAGAAAATACCATAGTGGACAACCATGCATATTTTGTCACAACCCGATTCCTAGTGTATTGAAACGACTAGAATGCAAGGGGCAGTGAGGTGAAACAATTGAACTTTTACTCAAGAAATATGCTCGATAAGTAAGGAATAACATCAACAATCAAACCATGCTCACAATAATGTGAGTTATCAATCAATAATCTTCCAAGGAACGAACATTCGTCAATATTTTAGATATCGGTCCAATCAAAGGATTAGGTTTGGTTATTAATAAATGGTGCATTCAAATATGGGCCATCTTTGATTTTTAATTATCAAATGGTGGTTAAGGCAATACGATGAGTCGTAAGTTTAACCTCAAATATTTTGAAGGAATTCAGAAAGGATTTAAGATATTGTTTGAGCTCACGGGCTCTTTATCTTAAGGACCGAGCATGCAAGGCGAGGATAATTCAAACTAACAATGTTGCAGCGGAATATAAACATCAATTTAAAATCCCGAGGTTATATGTATGAAGACACATAACCTCAAGCTTAAACTTCGAAATAGGGTTACATTAATAAACGAGCCGCCCAAGCACACCGCATCCTCCTCATCCGAGCTAACCTGCACATTTTAGAAATAACATGAGTACTTCGTACTCTGTGAATACATGCCAAAATAATTTTGAAAACTCGCTCGATAGAGCTATATAATTGAACTTGCCTATTCTGCTGCATCACAAGTGTTAGATAAATTATTTAAAAGAATTTACGACTTGTGGCAGCTAAAAACTTTTTCATTTATTTTCTAAAATCGGCGCCGTTTACTCGGGTACGAATTCATCTACGCATCTTGTCTTCTTATGTTGTCGAGAAGTAGGCCTCCTCCTCAAACACCGTGACCGGCCCAATCAAAGCAAAGCTCACAGCCTTTACATAACCAGACTAACCGAGGCAAGACTCACAGTTACTTATCGACCGGCTAGGCTGTAAGAAGGCTCACGGTCACCTAACTTAATGCATGCATTGTTCCGTCTTGTGCAGGACTTCATCGCGTGCGTTTAGAGGACTCACTCATATAATAACAAGTAGATGATTGCATACCAAAACATCAAACTTAGGCAAGTCAATCAACTTTAAATAAAAGCGTATATATATAAAATAAATTGCGCATTCATCGTTGAGTTTTAGTTCAGAAAGCCCACCTGGAAGGTGACTTAGCTCGACTATTCTTTTTTGCTCGTTGTCCTACTTTTCCTATCCACTCGCGCCTTCAAAATAACATTATATGAGGACGAGTTTTACGTATTCGGGAAAACAGCGAAATCTTAAGTCGTTAAACGGACTTCTACATGACACGGGTTTCTAAATTCTCGATTTGATTCCTCAAACGCTCGATTCTTAATTTCTATCCAAGTACTATACCAACAGTCTTTTCGGCATATTTTTCCATTCATTAATAAATGTAATCGAGCATTCAACATATGTTCAAATATTAATATTAAAAATTATTACTCTTTTAGTTCGAATTCTCTCGATTCCTTACTTCAAATAATTTCAAACATTTACTAGATTTATTCTCATTCACACAAATCACATATTTCACATCTCAATCACAACTGTATCATTTCACAGTCGCATCAAATATTTACAGACAATTATCTCAGATATGTCATACTGCTCGTTTCTCAACTTAAATATTATTTCTCGGTTTCCATAAAACTTAACTTTATTTTTCTCATAAAACTTTCAAGGGATTAAAATTTAAATTCCATTTCTCATTCCGACTTTTCATATAAAATTTCTAAAGTTACTTTTTGGCATGTTTCTCAAAAAAATAGTTTAACTTGGTCGGAAAATTCTTATTTTCTTATATTTCCCTTAAAATAATTTCTGTTGAACGATTTTTCATTCAATTTCAATCTTCGATTTTACAATCAAGGAAAAACCCTTTTTATTTTTCTCTTAAATTCGGCATTTACCATATGTCATCTTTTAGGATTTGTTTTTGCTCGATTCAAGTTCTATTACTCGTTATTTATTTATTTTAACTATTTTACTTCCTCGATTTATTTATTTAAACTCAATTTCTCATAAGTCAACTTTTACTTCAGATTTTGTTGACTTTTTCATAATTTTGCCATACGAATTTCAAATTTAGTGATTCAAGTGGCTAATATACTTGTTTTTACCTCAATTTCACATTACTAATATCAATTACATCTTTTACTCAACAAATTCTCATCAATTTCTTTTTTAAATTTTCTGCACTAATGAAATTCGTTTATACTTGTTCTTTTTCAATAATTTTAAGTTCTATTATGCTCAAAATTACTCTAATTGATAACTTATAACATCAATTGATCCTTCTATGATCAAAATCAAAAGTTTCAAATTTTATTTTTCTATATACTTCGAATTTTTAGTAAGTATATAATTTCTTTCTCTAATTCATCCATTCAAAGCTCTATTATACTTATAAAAATTTCAATACTCAATTTTTCCATTAATTTCATCTTTGAACTCCTATTAATAAAAAAATTATACTTTATGCCTCATTTCTTTCTACTAAATTGGGGGTTTCTTCATAGAATTTCATTTCTCTCTTTTTAATGCATCTCTATGCCTTAAATATTTTTAATTTCATTATTCTTGGATTAATTCATCTTACTAAGCTCAAAACATCAAAACTCTTCTTTTTAGCCTCAAATGTTTCGATCAATTTGGGGGTTTCCCCTTGGATGATTAAACTCTTGATTTTAATATATGGTTCTACTCCTAATAATTTGAATTTTATTATTTCTCATTTAATTGCTCAATTTGTTAAATAGGAACTTAAAAATCACAATTGCTTCTACTTGTTATGGTTCAAAATTTTTATATGTTGAACTTGAGGTTTTATTTCTTCAATTCCTCTTGATCTTATACTCATTTCATCTCTAATTTTATTTTTATATCATCCATTCTTTCAAAAATTTATAGAAATTAAAATTCTCATTTTCTTATTTATATATATTACGAAAATTATGAGTATAATTATATAAACTCATTTCATTCTTTTGGTGGTATATTTTTTATCTACAGATATTAGTGAATTTTATTTTAAACCACCAACTCATCAAATACATCATAAAAATAATAAATCATAATTATATATATATATATATATATATATATATATATACACGGTTACACATATATTTTTATCAAATAAATTCATGCTTCTATTTAAATCATATAACCATGCTTCTCAACTCTTGAATTGATAAAAAACCATCTTCAAATTCATCATAAAACATATATATCAAGAATTAACTTTCACTATTCATCATCTTCTCCAACTTCTCTTTTTTTAATAACATGTTTATTTCTTTATTTAGTTTTTTTCTCTCATACATACTTATATCTCATCATATACCTCATATCAAGCATCAACTCAAGAAATAAATCAAATCACACAAGAATCACTATTAGGAATATTTTCATGCATATATATATATATTTTTCATTTAATCATCTTAGTATGCTTAGAAATATTTCTAAAACACATATGAATCATCAAGAATCAAGGTAAGAATCAAGACACATGGTTTTCCCCTATTTTTTTTTAACTCACGGTATACATTTATATATATATCAACCATGATTTTTTTCTTGTTTCTTACGTGGAAATCATGCATATATTCATGCTCAAAAACACAAGGATTAAATCATCTCTTCACATACTCATATATTTCGAAGGTAGCAAGAAGTAAAAGATATGAAGTTCTTAGAATCATAAATAGATTTCTTACTTATTTCTTGGATTCGATTATCTCCACTTCTTTCCACGCTACTCTAGCTCCATTTTCCTCACTTGATTGAAGAAAATCGCAAGTCTAATGGAGGTATAAGGGTCAGCTGTTATGGAGTAGAAAGAAGAAGAGAAATATAGAATTTCTTACTTGTTTTTATAGGCTTGATGCTCTACTATTGTTCTCTAGCACCTTAGCCTTCTTTTCCTTGAATTTAATGGAAGAAAAATGATGGCTTATGGAGAAGGAGAGCTCTCGACAGCCATGAATATGGAGGAAGGCAAGAAAGAGAACCAACTTGGGAGAGAGAGAGAAGGTGACCGAATGGAGAGAGTTGGTGAGAGGGATGAAACTTGCGTGTGCTATTTGGAGTGAGATGAGAGAGTGCACTCCACTTGCTTGAGATGAGAGTGGGAAAGGTTGAGGGAAAATAAAATGGATGAGGATGTAGCTACTTTGCGCAAAGTAATCCTAAATGGGTAGAAAATCTCGGAAGAAAAGATTTTATCCGTACAATATATCCCTCTTAAAACGTTAAACTTTAATCCCTCTTTTTCGGCTTTTTTAGACTTCGGATTTTACTCTAATTCACACCATTACTCATGAAATAATTTATAGGTTCTAAAATACTCAACTTCCATATATAAGTTCCAAATAACGAAGAAAGTCGGAAATCTCTATTATGCGTATTCGTCTCCGACTTAAATATAGCTCAAAACTTGATTTGTAGATCTCAGATTTCTCTCTAACTTGCGTCATTAGTCTTAGAATAATTTTAGATTCGGAAACACCTAAGTTTCATAGGCAAATTCCGAATAACGAAAAATTCGTAAAAAGTCGCGATGAGTTACTATTCACATTAGTTGCATTTTCAAAATAAATTCAAATTCGACTCAAATGACCTCAGAAAAGTCTCAAACTTATATCATTGGTTTTAAAATAAATTCTAGATTCTAATGACACTGATAAACTAAATTCGGGGTTCGTAGACCGAGGGTTGACTTTTCCGATCAAAGTTACTATTCATAAAAAAGTCAATTGTCTCGAAATTATCCGAAATTTGAACTCATACTAAATCTCACATTCTAAAACTCATATAACTCTTCACATATTCGTTTCGAGTTGCCAAAATAAGAAAATTACAATTTGCCTTTCAGATATTCGTTTCGACTGGTCTCTCCGTGCCTAAGATATCATAGGATAAGTCATCCATTAAATTGGCAAGCTTCTGCAAATCAACTTCCAACTCTTCTGCTCCATCATCTTCCACCAACAACTGATCACAAACTGCATCATTGCCATCATCATTAACTGTCTCATCATCATGTAATGCATCATCATCATCATCATCATTTGTTGTATCATCATCATCATGTACTCCATCATCATCATCCTTTACGCCATCATCATCATCTACAGCATCATGATCAACCTCTACAGCATCAGTATCATCATCATCATCAACATGGACATTTGTTATTTGTCCATTCTCATCCACACAAACATCTTGGAAATCATCCCATGTATGCTCAACAAATGCATCACGCAAATCAACCAAATCACTTGCATGGTTGGATGATATCTCAACAACAAGAATGTTCATTAGTTTGTCATCATCTACAATGAAATCATTAATAGATTCATCACCAACTTTTTGTGCACATTCACCTTGTGCAAATTTCCTACCTTCTTCAGGTACATAATCCAACCCACCCCGCATTCCCTTCATCCCTAAATCCCTAGTTGTACCCATGTTTGGATTCTTACTCAAAGCCTCAATAAACTCCAATATAATGCCAATGTTTTAATTCATTATACCCATCTTTTCATTCATATAACCTCATTTCTGATTCATGTCTCTACAACATGCTTCCAATTTATCCATCATAAAGCTCATAGCATGCATGAATTGTCTTTCATGTGCATGAACAACCCAATTAAATTCAACCCCAATCTAATTCAAATCCAATCAAATTCACGCCCAATCAAATTCAACATATAAAAAACATTCACTAACAACAATTCATCACTAAGTATAAAATAAATATCCAACATGAATAAATATAAATATATCATTATGAGCAAATCTCACCTTTGCCTCGGGTGTTAAAATGGAGGGAAACGACTGTTCAGAACGCCGATCGTCTTCTGCATTACGAGCCTCATTTTGACCTACGCCAAGTGTTGCAGATTGCAAGCCGAGACGACGCTTCATAGAACATTCTACAGCCTCTAAAATCAGTTTTCGCTTCACTGATTTCCTCTCTGTAGGATGGCCTTCCTCATCCATGACATATTGTTCCTGCTCCGACTCCGACTCTTCCTCCACCTCCAACACTACTTGCTCATCTAAATATGGCTCAATTGCGGATAACTGCAACTGCTCTTCGTTCGAGGTGATAAGAGGGTGCTACAAATAAAAATATTAATGTTAAAACCATCAACAAAACACAAAGAACCAAAACAAATTAAAAGCAACGGTTGAAGAAATAAGTACCACTATCTTTGCCCCGTCAAGGAGGATCTGCAAATTCTTATACGTCCGTTGACCTAATGCCGTCTTCCAGCAGAGCACTCGCGGATATAAATTCTTTCAACCCGTAAGAATATAAGCGCATGCAGTCCCAACTAAAGGAAAGATCTCGTAGATCCAACATTGGAACATAAACAGAAATCCAAAGATCTCGAAATTGGATTTTCCACCGCCCATTTTCCTCACTAATCGCTTCATCCTATCACAAGCTTTGTCAAACTCTTCAACAAAATACTTGTAGCTAAATAATCCCCAAGGAAACTGCATTAGTGTTTGCAAATCATCACAGACATGCAAGTACTTCATATCCAACTTCTTTGTCTCAGAATCGCGGGGAAACAAAATCCCGTAGATGAATAACCTATGGGCCAGATTTAAGCAAGTCTCACCACACCCAGGTCCACTTTCACTGTCTTCGACGGCTATTTTGAAAGCATCCTTAATGTGCCCCATAGTCAGTGTTTGAACCTTATTGAAACAAGTTTCCCATAATGTAGAGGTAGTGGGAAATTCTTCAACAGGACCAAACTTAAACCCAGACATCTAGTAAAAGTCCCGAGGACCGAAAACTACCTCTGAGTTATTGAAATTAAACACCAATAGTCCTTTGAGGCGCTTTGATCAGTTCAATAATATCATACAATGATAGAATAATTGGCATTGAAAGTTTTGAGGAGAATATTGTAAGTTAAGTAACTGCCCAAATCGCCCATTTCTAAACTACTCAAAATTTTCCTCATCAAAGCTGTCACTTATCAATTTAATTACGACCTCAGAATGGCATCGGGCTACTGTGTTTGCACCTACACAATAATTATCTCATATAAATACCAACATGCCTCAACTTTCACACATTATAATAAACTATTATTTAACCAACATTAATATAAAAAAATAGAAAGCAAGACACTAAAACACACGACGTTAATATTAAAAACAAAGAAAGCAACAGATTCACGACAAAAAATCAAATCTTCGAAGCCACAACAACCAAAATCTTTAAAAAATTGCATCTATTACAAATCAATAATACAACAACTCGCCCTCCAAGCACCCTCACTGTAATACCCCGAACTTTTCTAAATTTTTTAGTGCGTTCTAAATGAGTTTATATGCTTATATGATGTGTTTTGAGTGATAAAAATTTCCAAGAAAATAATTTTTCTTGCGAAATTACTAAAATGCCCTTATGTGCTCTTATGTGATTTTTCTCGTTTCCATTATTCGAATCGAGTATGTGATACATTGTTTGAGCATTATTATATGAGTTTGAGCTTGAGTTTGAATTTTGGAAAGTTCTGATTATTTTTACTTTTGAATGAATAGTAACGATAACCGAAATTTCACTATTCATCGAGTAATTTCGAATTTTGTCTAATTAGTGTCTTTTGAGTCTAGAAGATATTCTAAAACCTTTTTAGATATATTGGAAGTTTATCCGAGATCATATGAGAGAGTTTTAAAAATTATTTCTTAACGGTTTAATTAATCGAGTAATTTTTAAATTTTTCTTCGATAGTCAGAATTTTGATTTAAAAATTTGATATTTGGATTGCTTGAATTATAACGATTCGAGGAGAGTTTTAAGTCGTTAGAGAGATAAACGGAATAATAGGGATATTTTTCTACCGGAAAACTTTTTCTTCCGGGGTTTTTTAGCAGATAAAAATTTGCATATCTATTCTAAATCTACCCAAATCTCTCCCTCACTCTCACCTTTATCGTGTGAGGATCACTCTCCCTCCCTCTCTTATTGTAGTCGATGTTACTCTCTCTCTCTCTCTCTCTCTCTCTCTCTCTCTCTCTCTCTCGATTTTTCCTCTCAACACATCAAGTACATCTCCCTTCTCTCATTTTCTCTCTAGTCGTCATCTCTCCCTCTCATCTCTCTCCACAGCCGACATATACACACACACTTACACATACTAAATATCTCCATGAAAGGAGCTTGAAGCGATGAAGATTTCTTGAAGAGTTCTTCACTTTTATCCACTAAACTCATTAAGAAGTAAGTAGTAATCCATTTCTTCCATTCAAGTTTGATTCTAGCCATGAGAATCACTCCTTTTTCTTCCTTGTTTTGTTTGACCAACATGGTCTTATAAGCAAAGGATTTGATCTTCTTAATCCAAGCTTTGATTCTTAACTCCTTGTATTATTTTCATGCAAGGAAGAGAAGTAGAAATCCAAACTCTCTCCACCCTCAAATCTGCCGATTTTCTTCAAGCCAAGGAGGAGAAGTTTTGATTTTATTTTAAGTATGATATTTTATGATTCTTGTATATGTATATGTATGTGGAAAAGATAAAGGAAACCATGCATGTTTACTTTATGTTTAGGCAAACCTTAGGGATTTAATTGATGATGATCGATGATGATGATATGATGGTGAGATGAGTTTTAAGAATTTAATTAGGAGTTAAAATATGAGAAGTAAAAGAGAAAGAATTTTCTCTAATTTTTCTACCTAAAAATCGATAGAAAAGAAAAGAGGAAAAGAAGAGCTTGATAATTTTTCTTGATGATAAGTTGATGATTTTCTTGATGAAATGTTTGATGATATATGTTTTATTTGAGTGATTTGTATGCATAATCATAAAGATAGAAATTTTTGTTGATTTATTTGCTATGTGAGACGAAAATTATGAAGAAAAACGAGAATTTTGAGCTTAGATCATTATTTATGGATTTGATGATGTTTTTGATGGATATAAGTATATAAAAGTATGAAAATATGATTAAGTAAAGAGTTTGAATTATCTTATGAATTTTTATGAAAATTTCGATATACAAGTATGAATATGATGAATATGTGATGATATAAATGATTTTAAGTGATGTATGATGATGTTAATAATTTTGAATGATCTATGATGATCTTGATGAATTTTGAGTGATTTATGTTGCATAAGAAATAAGAAATTAAGTGGTATGAATTTCTTATAAATTTTGAGAAAATTTCGATGGGTATAAATATATATATATAATATATATATATATATATATGAGTTTTTGGTGTTCTTGAAGAACATGAAGATATGAAGATGAGTTTATGATGTTCTTGATGAATTTTTGAAGATTTAAAGAAGGAATAAATTATTTATTAATTTTTTATAAAAAAATTGAAATATGCATATTTATCTAGTTGATGGATTTCTTTGATATAATGATGAAATTATAGATTAAATAGAATTTTAAGCATGTTTAGAATTAATGAAGAAAAGTATAAAATTTTATAAAATTTCTAAGAGATTTTGATCCATAAAAGAAGAAGAAAATAATAATTTTTGAGTTGTGAGTTTAAATATTGAATAAAACAAAGAAAGAAATTTCTTTATTAGAAATATGAAGATTTCGAAGGTTAAGAGGAGTAGAATTCATAAGTTGTGATGTTTGAGTATGATAAGAGATAAAAGAAAAATAGAATATTAATATTAAAATTATTTGAGGAATAATAGAAATTAAAATAAAGGGAATTAAATTTTCTATGAGAAAATACCCTAAAAATCAAAGTATATAAATCAAGAGATGAGTTTTACGTATTTGAGTTCGTTTATTTATTTTGATTGAGAAATCGATCAAAGGAAATTTTTAGAAGAATGATAATATAATTAGAATTTTCAATTTAAGTGGAATATTTCCCTAAAAACTAAAAATTTCGAATGATATGAGATATAAGTTGGATGTTTACATACTTGAGTATGTTTAAATGTTTGGATGATGATTTTAAGAGATGAAGTGTTTTGTGCATAAGTTAGAGTTCTAAAGTTTGAAAAACAAACAAGATTGCTTTTAATATGAGAAAATTTAGTTTGATGAGCTTTAATAGTTGGAAATTGAGTTCTTGATGTTATATGGAATATTGAGTGATTAGATGATGATGTTTGAGTAAAAATAATCAAGTTTGATTTTAGAATCATTTAAATCGGAGTTAAAACGTAGAAGTTATCGAGCGTTGAAGTTTAAAAACGAAAAACAGAGTTTTTATTTAATAAAAAAAATTAAAGAAATTTTAAGATTAATTAATATTATTTGGAGTTGAGATATCAAGTTGAGGAATTATCCGAGTTTAAGCTCGTATTTTGAGAAATAATGACGTGGTTTAAAACAGAGAAAATTTTAGTAAAAGTTTTAAAATCCGAAATTATGTTTAAATTCTCTAATCCAAGTATAACGAAATTATTTCCATTGAAATCTGAAGTTATAACTTTCTAAATTTGAAAGTCGAGTAGTAATAAGTGAGCATGAGACTGCATTTGAGATGTGAATTAAATTCTGAGTTCATTTTTATGTTTGATTGAATTTATGTGATTAAGTGAAATTTTTCTTTTTCCGCCTATTTATGAAGTCAATCGTTTACATGTTTGTGAATGCCCGATTATTGATGTGAATGATTTGTGGTATTAATAGTCAAGAATTAATTCTAAATTTTTCTGAGTTCGTATAACTCGAGAAATTGAGAAGTACGAGACGAGATAAATAGTGAATTCCCGTTTTGCATTAAATAATTAAATATTATTATAGAGTCGAGAGTTCGAATTCGAGAAATTAATTTAGTAACCAAATATAGACGAGAGATCGAAGAAGAAATGGAATTAGATAAGTTAAGATAAGAAAGACCCGAGTCATGTAGAAGTCCTTCAGCCGAGCCCAAAGTCTATTTTACATTTTAAGTTTTGCAAGATAGTAATCTCGTCCTTATTCGATGTTATTCTTGAAGGGCCAAGCAGGACTGAAAAGTAAAAGAGGTGACAAAAAGAGTAAGCTACCTCGACTAAGTTTCCAGCAGTCGTGGGCTTTTCTAAAACCGAAAATCTGATGAATGCTATTATTATTGAGTATTATGACGTGAGTTTTTAAAGTTAATTGACTTGCCATTTATCTGAGTTTGGTATGCTTTATCATCTGCTTGAGTTATTAATATCCTGTGTGAGGCAGGAACCTATGTGTGGTATTTGAATTGTTTGAGGTGACTGTGATGCTTTACTTCGGTTTAGCCGGTCACAGTGTTTGAGAAGGAGGCCTACTTCTCGACACAAGATGATGTGGTAGATGATTCATACCTGAATTCAATATTATATCTTGACTGCGCAGTCCATTTAGAAAATAAAATGTTTTTGCATTCACAAATAAAATATTTTTGTACTAACACTTGTGATGCAGTGGCAAGGCAAGTTCAATTATAAAGCTCTAATTAGCAAAGTTTTTCAAATCATTTTGGCATATGTTCACTGAGTACGAAGTACTCAGCCCTGCATGTATTTCTAAACGTGCAGGTTAGCATGGATGAGGATGGCAAGGATGGCTTGGTGGTGTGTTTTGAGTCGAGTCGTTTGGTTAAGCTTGCAATTACATATCTTCATATATGTAGTTGTGGGAAATGAGTTGAGTCTCCGCTGCTAAACAATTATGTTTAATCTGTCTTTTGATTTCAATACTCTGATTGCGTGATGATACAATGAGTTCGTGCTCGAAAAAATTTCCTGTTTTCTTTAGTTTCCGCACGACTTGAATTTGATACACTTATCATATTTTGTTGGATCAATATAAATTATCTATACTCGTTTATTGTTAAGTTGTTCCTTGAAAGCATGTTTATAATTTTTATGGCTTTCAGTCGATATTCCCTTGTGTCCGAGCATGATTTCTTATTGAGTCGAGTTTTATTTGATGGTTTCACATTCACTGTTCGATGGAGTCTAGTGTTCGTCGCACCCCTGAGTGCGGGGTGTTACAGAAGTGGTATCAGAGCAGGTTGTTTGCTCTGAAGCTTAACCTTTCTTTGATAGTCGAGTCTAGCTTTATTTCCTAAACTTATTTGAGTAAGTAACACACCGAGCATCTCCATCTCATCAGGCTATGAGGTATGATTATTTTAAAAGTTTAAATATTCAATGATTTAAAGTTATTTAATATGTTATTAGCGCTCGTCTAGAATTAGAAGCTTGCTAAGTAGCTTGGATAACTAGATTGCTTTAGAATGTCGTCCCTAATTTTTGTGCTTTGATGTGGAAATCGAAAGGATGGAATGATTGTGCAAACGATTTAGAGAAATGGAATTGCCGAGTAATCCGGGCAATAAAACCTCTTTGGGAAGCAAAAACGAGTATGTGGGGGTCGGAATTCCAAACGTGATATATATCTGTTTTAGTGTGCCTAATTCGTTTTAAATCATATAGGATGGACGATGAGACGAACAAAGCGATGATGCAGGAATACCTACATATCCGAAAATCGTATGACGAGACCATTGCGGAATGCCTAGCCTGTTACCATAAGGTTTGGGAAGTCGTGAAATACCTAGACGTCAGTGCTTTGGATGGAATGATCCATCTGATCCAGGCACTTCCCCGAGAATGGCGAGATTGGGCTGCTTCACTTGTGCCGAGCCACACAGGAACCCAGTATTTGGGGGTGTACTTGTACGGCAACTGCAACGCCTTCATTGCCGCCATTTCCGGACAGTTCGTTGAGTTCAGTGCCCCGCCTCCTGGACCCTTTGACCCTGTTTTGCCAGCCATGCCCAATGGTTTTGCTCATGATCCTCAGCCTCAGCCTCAAGATGAGCCCTCTCTACCCCGAGTCCCCTCTCCGCCTCCCTGAGAGCCGAGAGCCTTTTATCAGCACAACTCTTACTTAGGAAACATGCTCCCTCTCCGTTCCTACGGCCCTTTTGCTTCTTCTAGCTCAGCCGCGACCCAGCCAAACGGTACGTATAACCCTGTTGATGTTCCGCTTTATCCATACGATCAGCCTGAGCAGTTTAGCCACAGAGGTCGCACTCCTTCTCCAGTGCCGCCAGTAGCCGAGTCTTCTAGGGCGAGACGTGCGAGAGTCCGAAATAATAGGTCATCGGGAAATTCTGCCACTGAAGCTACAGTGGCCCGTAGATACCTCCAGTCAGTTTCGGACGGTAGTTACATTTCACCTTACGCAGATCCCGAGTCTTCGGCAGTAAGGTTTGACCAGGGGATAGAGCGAGAGATCGATGGCATTGTTGGATCTTACCTTCGTCATGAGTATGAGCAAGAGCACCCTCAGTGGGACAAGTCTGAGTTAGAGCATGTCAATTATTGATGTTTTTTAATTTCATGTTTTACAAAACTACTACAGTAATAATATACAATTATTCATTTCATTAAACTAATTACATAATACAAAACATTTACATTAACGAATAGTACAACATAAACATTTATAAAGACATTTACATTAAAAAATATAAAATTAACGATAATTACATAACGATAATTAAACATTTCAAACTATAATTAACGATTTGTAATGCCCCGTAAATTCCTTACGTTCTTAATATTTAAAGTTAATTAAATAAATGGCTTTGCACGCCTAAGTTTACAATTGTTGAATTCTAAGGCTAACGGTCGAATTCGTTATTAAAAATAAATTACAGAAGTCAGCTAGACGGCTACTGTATTTAGGGTTAGCGCGTACGAAAGGTTCTTAGTTTGTAAACTAGGAAAGGAAAACCGTCTAATTTTTTTACGTTTACAAAATTGCGATACGAACACGCCGAAAAAGTTTGTTTTTATGTTTTTCCGGACGAAACTTGGACTATGTCGTCCCGAGTTTTTGTCAAAATAATTTTGTAAATTTATTTTCTAATTAAGTTCATACGTTAGAATTTGTAAATCAAATCGAATCGCGACGATTTTGTACCGAACAACGTTTTTCGTCGTTCGTTTTTCCGTAACGTCGGATCGCGCCGGAAAAACCCGTACCCTCCTAATCCCATGCATGCAGCCGCCACATCACCATATTAGGTGTAATCTTGCATGTTGACTAAATTAGCTTAATGACACCTAAAACCACCTATACACCATTTCAACATTTTTCATCATTTCATCATCTTGAACAAGACAATTTCATCTCTCTCTCTCACACACTCTCTCGGCAACACTCTCTCTCTCTCCCTCAAATTTCATCTTCTCCACTTCTTCACCTCCATTGAAGACCTTCAAAGCTTGAAGAAATCATACAAGTCCTCAATCCATCCATTCAAACACCATACTTCTTTCCTTAATTCTCAAGGTATGATGATCCTCTTTAATCCTATCCAATCCTTTTTCTTTTTCCCTTCTTTTCTTCCTTGATCGAAATTTTGAAGTGGTAATATAGATGTTTTGATCTTAGAATAATGTAATTGGATGTGTTAGATATGATAATTGGAGATTAAAATGGAACAAAAATGAGAAACCTAACATCTATGTTAATACTGAAAAAAAATTAGACATTTTGTAGGATTTTTGTTTTTCATCTTTTGATCATGGATTCATGCTTAGTAGATGATTAATTAGTGTTTAGAATGAAAAAGAATTGAAAGCCCTATGTGTTTGTGATTTTTAAGTTAGGGTTTTGGATTGAATTTAGGGATTTTTGCATGTTAGTTAATTTTGGAATTGCAATTGGTTAATTGATGATATAAGAGATTGATTAGTAAATAAATGTAGTTAATTGGAGAAGAAAATCATCCCCTTAATATATGTTTAAAACCAGAAAATTATAGAGTAATTGGGGGTTTATACATGTTTGATATAAGTGATCATTTGTTAGTTGATTTATGTTGCAAATCATGTTAGTTGATAATAGAAATTAAATGAGAATTTTCTAAAATGTTTAATGAAACATAAGATATGATAATCACCCTATAAACTGAGTAATAATGATTTTAAGATGTGTTTACATGCATGAAAATAATTCACGTTAGACGTAGTTTAACGTCGTAAAATTTGAATAGAATCCGACAACGTTAAAAAAATCGCGTAAGAGACGAATATTTAGTTGTAACTAATAATCGAGAAGTCGGATGAAAATTCTAACTTGATATTATTGTTTATAATGAAATTTAGAACAAATTTCTAGTTGACGGCATAATCTTTTGACTTGATATAATATGGGTTATAGTTATAATCAAGAACTAGAACGCGTTTTGAAGTTTTTGTTGGTATAGTACTTGTTAGTTGAAATCCGACGTTAGAACGTTGTGCTTTTGAGCGAGTTTTGAGAAGGAGTTTGTCACGTACGAAGGTACGTGATGACTGCCTTGAGAGTTCAGTTTCTTAAAAAATGAATACGAGAGCTTAGAACGAACCTAAAACGTTATACGTCGAACCTACCAAGCAATTAGGGTTTCCACGACAGTTTTGCGACCCTTGCGCGAACTAGACTTCCTAAGCTTTCTAATGGTACAGGGCTCACCCCCTGTTTCCAAACCCTCTGTTCTGGACAGCCTCCAGAGTTACTGGATTGCGCAGTGAATTTTCAGTTTCTTGTTTTCTAAGTTGTTTAGTTCACAACTTAGTTTCTTTCAATTGTTTAAACCGTTTTATCTAACGAATATCTCCCTACTGACCCTAGAGTCAAGTACAGGACCTTGAGTGATGAAAACCAGTCGAGATCTTATATCTTATCCTTTCATTAAAGAAGTAATAGACGAGAAATTTCATAAAGCGTTTAATGAACTAAAACGTAAATCGCCTAAGTTGGTTTCTTTCCAACTTAGTTTCTTTTAATTTTTAAAGTCGTATTAAGACATCGAATATCTTCTCTACTGACCCGAGGGTCGAGTATGAGATCTTCCGAGTTCAAAACGAGATTGGTTCGAGTCTCGTTTCCCGTTTAAGTAGAATGAATCTAGTAAGCGTGCAAAGGCCCAAAAGAATAAAATAACTAAAATCTTGCTTCGATTCTCTTTCTTCGATTATCTTTTACAATCCGTTTTTAAGTATGTTTATTTTACGATGAAGGAGGAAGTCAACTGTAAAGAAAGGACGAAAGATCCGAAGTTGAAAGCTTTTGCTTATAAGTTCTGTATTTACAAGGTGGGCTTTTATATACAAAATAAAACGAGCAATGCTCGGAAAATCTTTCTTTATCGCTTTGATATCTGTGTTTTCAAAGTGATATTATGGCATGAATTGTTTTATGTTTTTATGTGAGTTCTCTTGCACCTATCTGAGTCAACATTCGTGTTTTCTAGATTTAGAGTTAGTCTTTTTAGATTAACTAACGATCGGCTCTGAGTTAGCTGCTAAGTGCTTTCCAGAGTTAGTGCACTTTGTAACCTGTGGTGTATGTGATATCCTGTTGAGGGGTACCAGCCACGGTGAATTAGAATTGGTCAAGATTAAACGTAACATTAGTCAGAAAATGCTCGCGCGAGTGATTTATGAGAAAAAGTCAGAAAATGTTTAGTAGACACAGATTCTTTCAATAAAACTCCGATGTGCTACGCTTATGAAATGCCATTTTATCAATATTTATGATTATATTTTCGGCATCGTGCCCACTAAGTACGTTTGTACTTAGCCCTGCATTGTTTTCTAAATGTGCAGGTTGAAGCGACGGTGAGCGGCGACGGTTGATGTTGAGTTAAAGTATAGGATGCATAGTTAGAACCCTTCCGCTGCCAAGCTCTGAATTTCTTTTGAGATGTACTTTTGAACAGTATTCAGTAGTCTAAGTATGTAAATTTGAACTTAGCTTCTTTTGTACTTTTGTCGAGTAATCCTTTGGGATTAACTCTTTCTTTTATATTCAAGTCTTGTTCATGGTTTAATAATGTCTTTTCATGTATGTTTAGTCAGTTAGCCCCCTTCTTCCCCGCTTCTTTAATCCAACCCCAGTCGCACCCCGGCTTCTGCCGTCCCTCGGGATTTGGGGCTGTGACTGAGTGGTATCAGAGCGGTGTTCGTTTCCTGCTCTGATTATGAGTCATTTCCCTAGTATAAGTTATTCTTTTAAGTGATACCACAGAGTGGTATCAGAGCAGTGCTCGTTTTCTGCTCTGCTTCTGAGTCAATCTTCTAGTATAAGTTAGTGTGAGTCATTCTTTCTAGTACGAGTCATTTCTTTGAAGTAATATCATAAAGTAGCATTCGTATACAAGTCTTCCTTCGAGAAATAATATAGAGTATTCGTTTGTACTCTATATCGAGTCTTCTTTCAAGTCATGAGACATGGTATTTGTGTATACTCTGGATCAGAGTCGTCTTTCCAAGTATGAGATAAGAGTTAGACTATGATGCTAAAATTGAGAACGTAGAAGTCAACTCAACCGCCCGCTACGTCGACTCAACGAGGAAAAATGAAAGAATTTTATAATGAGATTTCTTTTAAATAAGGAATTTATGAGCAAGTATTCAATAAAAAATTTGAAGACGAGAATGAGTTATGTTTTAAAAATGAGAATTTTATAGAAGTATAATTTTTATACTTACATGATTATGCGATAGTACGAGTACTATCTTATGTGAAAATATTTGCGCAATGATTTCCTTTTTTATGAAAAAGTATGTGGATACGAGAATATAGTCGGATTTTAGGGATTTTTCCCGGTTCAATGAGAACGTAGACGTGGAACTTAAGAACTTTCCGGTTCTTCGAGAACTTAGACGTTTTTAAGAAACATGGTTTTGAAATGATTTCGAAAGGAGATCCCTAACGCAAGAAGGACTTCCTCTGATGAATGTCACGTGCGCTTAGTGACATGAATAAAGATTCGGCAAGTCGAGCTTGTCGTCTAAGAATTTCCTACGAGAGAAAAGAAATAAAATAAATAAAAATAATTCAATAAATCGTGTTAGTAATTGAAGGGAGCGATTAGACGTTTGAGAAGCTTTCGGCTTCGAGTTAAGAAAGATACGAACGAGACGACAACTGGAACTTAGTTTTCCAGGAAATTATTCTTAAGTTATATTTCTTTTTCTTTTTATGGAATTAAATTCCATATTTTTGTCTTGAGCGACGACTATAATTAGTACGAATATCAAGAATCGTAAGTGATAAATTCTTTGAAAATGAATGTTACTTTTTGAATAAGTAGCATGAACGAAGTGAAAATACTTGGTTTTTAATAAATGAAAGTTGTTAGAAGTTAGTGAGTTAATGAGTTAAGAAATAAAAGAAATAGAAGAATTAAAATGAGTAATAATATGGTGAAACAAAAAGAATGAAAATAAAATCTTTTATGTATGTAATATATATATATATATATATATATATATATATATATATATATGTTGTTGAGTGCAATTTCTTGAATTGCTAGAAGTCTTAATAAGTAGTTGGCTTAAGTGTTGATGTTACAATTGAATAAGGGATATTCATTTTGTAATTTATGTTTTCGTTAAGATAAGTTATATCCTTTTCCTACCTGTTACTGATCCGTGTTACCTTAAAATTTTTGTAGGATGGCTAGGACTCGTATTACGGCTCGGAAGAGTCGGCCGTTGGTAGAGTGCGAGCGCACTATAGTTGATATGCTGCAGGAGGAGTACTACGAGTTTGAGGTAGACTACGGAGAAGAGGATGTGGGACAGATTGTCAGTAATTTCTCTTCGGTCTACTACCCAGTGAGACACCTGATCAAGGAGAGTCAGGCGATACTGGATTTGATCGTACACCTACCGGACGAGTGGCGCGGATGGGAGCACCGTGCAGCTTGGTACTTCATGGCGATTTTCGGCGACGACACGGAGCCGACCGGTAACTACGCTGGGTTTGCCCTGTGTGTGCACAGGCGTTTCTTTGAGAGCAGGCATATGCTTTCCCTTCCTTTAGAGCCACACATCCCCTACAGCCACTTTCCAGCCGACACGGAGCTTGAGGAGCTTGACTTAGACCCGGAGATGTTAGAGTTGTTAGAGTTGCCACCAGACGGAGTACTAGAGGAGGAGCCTGAGGCTGAGTTAGAGCAGCCAGAGGAGGACGAGGAGACGGTAGTTCCACCAGAGTCACCACCGGCTGCACAGCAGATTGAGGAGTTGATCCCAGGCCCGGGTTTTGTAGAGGTTGATGCTGAGACAGCCGCGCTGTTGGGGTTGTCTTCACCGTTTGTGCCAGACGTTTGTGTTAGGGTCAGGGGACCGTTGGAGACGAGACTGTACAGAGAGGGACCAGACTACCGAGAGATCGACGCGGAGCTCGCTGCCATGTTAGAGTTGCCTTCTCCACTTACGCTACTCGAGGAGATCTGCGCGAAGTGGAGAGTAGCCCGAGAACAGATAGAGGCAGGACCGTCCAGGGTCCGTTCTAGAGAGGAGTACGAGTCGGGTTCAGGTTCAGTTCCCGAGCACTTTCTTCCCCTGAAGAAGCGTGCGAGAAGGATCAGTGAGGACTACTTGGTTTCCGACTTGGAGGAGACTGTTTCTGAGGCACCTTCACCCGCCTTGTTTACACTTGACGACGGTTCTACTCTGAGGGTGGACGAGGCACTCGAGCTGGTTTTTGGTTCGGAGTCCGAGGAGGAGGACCCGGAGGAGGACCCGGAGGAGGATCCGGAGGAGGACCCTGAGGAGGACCTAGAGAAGGGTTGTTAGGATTTTTTTGCAGACTTTGAGGTAGTTTTTGGTTTCTTCGGCAGTTTAGCTAGGTAGCGCTCTATAGACATGGGTAAATATCAGTAGTAGTGGTAGCTTTTTGTCCTGTATAGAGTCGGATCAGTAACTAGTTAGTCTTGAAGTACTCTAGCGGATACGAAATTTTATGAATCGTTTCCGTTCTAGTACTCTAGTAGATACGGAGTGCAGTTTGTTAGTGCACCCAGTAGATAGTAGGTAGTCAGCCTAGTTTAGACTAATAGTAGTCTAACCCTTTTTGTATAAGTCCTCGTTGGAGGCAAAAGTAATATTCTTTTTGGATGTATATATATATGTGACCCGTAAAAGAGGGTTTTTAATCAAGTAAAATTTCTTATGAATCGAGTAATTAAAAATTAGAAATGTAAAATGAACTCGTGTAAAGGAAATGAGCTTAACTCGAAAGTTAAAAGATTAATGAAATAATATCAAAGCTATGTTCGATATGTTGTTGAATTTGTTTAAGTTGAGAACGAGTTAGTAAGTGCTAAGTGTAATTAACAGAAGGAACCTAATGAGAATTTTCAATTCTTCTCTAGACTAAAGAAAATGCCGCCGAGAAATGTTAACAACAGGAGAGGTCGAAGACCTGGAAGGCCGAGAGGACGTGGTGGACGTCAGCCAGAAAATAACCAAGAACAGGAAAATGAGCGGAATATCACTCCATCCCCATCTCCACCCCCGTCACCATCACCACCACCTCCACCACCGCCCCGTAGAGATATTGAGGATCTTTTCCTCAAAAGGAACCCTCCAATGTTCAATGGAACTGGAAGCCCTAGCGATGCGGAGCTATGGGTGAGGTCGACCGAGAAAATTTTCAAACTCCTCAGATGCACTGATGAGGAGAGAATGTTGTGTGTTGCTTTCCAACTGACAGGATCGGCTGATTACTGGTGGGAAGCAAGACAGAAGGTGATACCTGCTGAGCATCTGGCTCGTTTTTCGTGGGAAGAGTTTAAGGAGATTTTCTTTGATAAGTACGTCCCCAAGACGTATAGGGCACAGAAGGAGGCCGAATTTTATAATTTGAAGCAGGGAAAGCTAACTGTGACGGAATATGACGTCAAGTTCTGCGAGTTGATGAGGTATGCACCGACATTGGTCGACACTGAGGAGAAGTTATCAAAGAAATTTCAGGGAGGTTTACGTCATGAATTGGGAATCGCTTTGGCAAGTCATGGAGGACTAGGTTATTCAGACATACTGGGAAGAGCACTGGAAATGGAGGCCGTCGTGCCTGATGAGAAAAAGATTGTACCAACTACGCCAGCACCAGCGCAGAATCAGAATCGAGGCTACTACAACAACAACAGCAGCAACTACCAAGGGAAGAGAAAATAGAACGGAGGAGGTAGCGGAGGATACAATCAGGGTTACAACAATCAGGGAGGACAGAAAATGAGTTATCAGCAACCTGCCAACAATAACAACAGTGGCAAGAGGCCATGGCAAGGAAACAACCAATCAGGGTTGTTCATTCAAGGGAACAGGCAGAACTTGCCGTGGAAGAGCAATAATCAGCTGAACCAGTCGCAAGGGCAACAGAGGAATTTTAACCAGGGAGCGAATAACCCAGGGAGGGTTACCATCCCTGTCTGCCCGAAGTGTAACCGAGCCCATCCTGGAGCCTGCCAAATAGGTACCCCCAACTGTTTCAACTGTGGACAGAAGGGACACATGAAAAAGGACTGCCCTAAACCGCTTCAAGCAGTACCTCTCCGAGCTATCCAAGCACAGCCGCAGCAGCCGCCTATGAACCAGCAACAGTTTCAGCAGCATGCACAGCAGCAACAGAATGCGAGGGCATGCGCTATCAAACAAAGCAGTCAGCGCAAAGGAAAAGGCAATCTAGCAGGTATGGAAAAACTCCACAACACCCCCATTAAGATACTGTTTGATACTGGCGCATCGCATTCTTTCATTGCTGGCTCATGTGCCGATAACTTAGACATCAGACCTGTAAGAGCTACACAATCTATGAGAGTAGCCACACCTTCAGGAGAGATCACTACTTCCACGCATGTTTGCTCTAACCTAGAACTAGAAATCGGAACCCATAAGGTTATAGCGAACAACCTAAATGTTATGATAATGTGGGACGTAGATATAATCCTAGGAATGGATTGGTTGTCAGAGAATTACGCCACGATTCTCTGCAACGAGAGAAAAATTTCTTTTCAGCCGCCGGGTAAAGAACCAACCGAATTCCACGGAATTTCAATGGGTAGAGGCGTACCAATCATATCATCCCTTCAAGCTACGAAACTCATGAAGAAGAAAGGTACTACAGCCTATCTTGTGTACCTAGTTGGAGAACTAGGAGCTGAGAAGACCATTCAGGACGTAAAAGTCGTGAACGAATATGAAGATGTTTTTCCGGAAGTACTACCAGGATTGCCACCAGATCGTCATGTGGACTTCACGATCGATTTAGAACCAGGAGCAGCTCCTAAGTCTAAAGCCCCTTACAGAATGGCACCGAAGGAACTGGAAGAGCTCAAAATCCAATTACAGGAATTACTAGACCTTGGTTTTATCAGGCCAAGCGTTTCACCTTGGGGAGCACCCGTACTTTTTGTTAAGAAAAATGACGGATCGATGAGAATGTGCATCGATTACCGAGAACTGAACAAGATCACTCTCAAGAACAAATATCCTTTGCCAAGGATCGAGGATCTGTTCGATCAGCTTAAGGGTGCAGGAGTCTTCTCCAAGATAGATTTGAGGTCAGGGTATCATCAGCTCAAGATCAAACCTGAGGATGTACCTAAGACCGCTTTTAGAACTCGATATGGCCATTACGAATTCTTAGTGATGCCATTTGGTTTGACCAATGCTCCAGCCGTATTCATGGACCTTATGAACAGAGTTTTCCACCCCTACTTGGACAAATTTGGACTAGTATTTATCGATGACATCCTTATTTATTCTAAGAATGAGACGGAGCACGAGGAACATCTACGGATAGTGTTGGAAACACTAAGAGCTGAGAAACTCTACGCCAAATTCAGTAAATGCGAATTTTGGCTGAAGGAAGTAATGTTCCTTGGACACATAGTATCGACAGAAGGTATCAAGGTGGATCCAGCCAAAGTAAAAGCAGTGTACAACTGGAAGGCACCAACAAGTCAGAATGAGATCAGAAGTTTCTTAGGATTAGCTGGTTATTACAGAAGGTTTATCGAGGGATTTTCTACAATCGCTCGCCCGATGACGCAGCTACTTAGGAAGGATACCAAGTTTAAATGGTCAGATGAGTGCGAGAAGAGTTTCCAAACTCTTAAGGAAAAGCTAACTACAGCGCCAGTACTAGCACTTCCAGACACAAACAAGGAATATGTGGTTTATACCGACGCATCGAAAAATGGATTAGGTTGTGTCTTGATGCAAGACGGACGAGTGATAGCTTATGCTTCACGACAACTTCGACCCCACGAAGTTGAGTACCCAACCCACGATTTAGAACTTGCAGCCGTAGTGCATGCGCTAAAGATTTGGAGACACCATCTCTATGGTGTAAGAGTTGAGATATTCACCGATCACAAGAGCCTGAAGTACTTTTTCGAGCAAAAAGAACTAAACATGAGACAAAGACGATGGCTCGAATTAGTCAAAGATTATGACTGTGGAATTAACTATCATCCAGGAAAGGCTAATGTGGTAGCAGACGCATTGAGTCGCAAGGCTCCAACGAAGTTAGGATGTCTTTTCGTAGAAGAAGAAACTTTAGTACGAGAATTCGAGAAAATGGATATCAGAGTGCTTGACACGCCAGCAACGATAACAAGTCAAATAGCAGCATTAGAAGCTACACCAGATTTGAGAGAAAGGATCATTAGTGCTCAGAGAAAAGACAAGTCAATGGAAAAGTTACGAGTAAGGATAAGGACAGATAAGCCAGAAGGATATTCTGAGGCTCCAGACAATGCAATACTTTATGAAGGCAGGATTTGTATTCCCGACAATGACAGCGAATTGAAGAACGAAATCTTGAGTGAGGCTCACGATACGCCTTACACAGCACATCCAGGAAGTACAAAAATGTATCAAGATTTGAGAAGAAACTTTTGGTGGAACGGAATGAAACGAGACGTTGCCTCATTTATAGAAAGATGCCTAGCATGTCAACAAGTTAAGGCTTTACACCGACGACCGTATGGATTGGTACAACCGTTGGATGTCCCAGATTGGAAATGGGAAGGCATAGCTATGGACTTTGTCACAGGCTTGCCTAAGTCGAAGAAGGGAAACACAGCGATTTGGGTGATAATAGATAGACTTACGAAGTCAGCTCACTTCTTACCGATTAAGACTACATATGGATCAGAGAGACTAGCTCAGTTATATGTTAGAGAAATTGTACGTCTGCATGGAATACCGAAGGTCATAATATCAGACAGAGATGCTAAGTTTACCTCGAGATTTTGGATTACGATGCAGAAAGAGTTGGGAACAGAGCTAAATTTCAGTACAGCTTTTCACCCACAGACAGATGGACAGTCAGAGAGAACGATTCAGATTTTGGTCGATATGTTGAGGACAGTGGTTTTGGACCGAGGCACGAATTGGGAAGAAATTCTACACCTAGTTGAATTCTCTTACAACAACAGCTATCAGGCCACGATAGGAATGGCACCGTTTGAGGCTTTGTATGGGGGAAAATGTAAATCACCGCTTTATTGGGACAAAGTAGGCGAGAGAAAGAACTTAGGCCCAGATGCAATCAATGAGATGATTGAGATAGTTCGACAGATTCGAGATAGAATGAAGGAGGCCCAGAGCCGACAAAAGTCTTATGCCGACGATCGTCGAACCAACCTTGAGTTTGAAATAGGAGATAAAGTTTTTCTTAAGATATCCCCGACCAAAGGAATCCTTAGGTTCGGAGTTAAGGGTAAGCTAAGACCCAGGTTTATAGGACCTTATGAAATCCTCGAGAGAATAGGATCAGTCGCGTATAGATTGGCCTTACCGCCAAGCCTAGGAAGCGTTCATAACGTTTTTCACATTTCTCAATTGAGAAAATATGTTTACGATCCTAAGCACGTTATTAGTCAGCAAGACGTAGTTCTTGAATCTGACCTAAGTTATGAAGAAAAGCCAATATCGATTTTGGATAGAAAAGTTCAAGAATTAAGAACCAAATCCATACCAATAGTTAAAGTGCTATGGAACCATCACGGGCAAGAAGAAGCCACGTGGGAACTCGAAGAGAAGATGAAGGAGCGATATCCTCATTTTTTTGCAGAAGGTAAGCAAATTTCGGGACGAAATTTTTCGTAAGGGGGGTAGGATGTAATGCCCCATAAATTCCTTACGTTCTTAATATTTAAAGTTAATTAAATAAATGGCTTTGCACGCCTAAGTTTACAATTGTTGAATTCTAAGGCTAACGGTCGAATCCGTTATTAAAAAAATAAATTACAGAAGTCAGCTAGACGGCTACTGTATTTAGGGTTAGCGCGTACGAAAAGTTCTTAGTTCGTAAACTAGGAAAGGAAAACCGTCTAATTTTTTTACGTTTACAAAATTGCGATACGAACACGCCGAAAAAGTTTGTTTTTATGTTTTTCCGGATAAAACTCGGACTATGTCGTCCCGAGTTTTTGTCAAAATAATTTTGTAAATTTATTTTCTAATTAAGTTCATACGTTAGAATTTGTAAATCAAATCGAATCGCGACGATTTTGTACCGAACAACGTTTTTCGTCGTTCATTTTTCCGTAACGTCGGATCGCGCCGGAAAAACCCGTACCCTCCTAATCCCATGCATGCAGCCGCCACATCACCATATTAGGTGTAATCTTGCATGTTGACTTAATTAGCTTAATGACACCTAAAACCACCTTTACACCATTTCAACATTTTTCATCATTTCATCATCTTGAACAAGACAATTTCATCTCTCTCTCTCACACACTCTCTCGGCAACACTCTCTCTCTCCCCCTCAAATTTCATCTTCTCCATTTCTTCACCTCCATTGAATACCTTCAAAGCTTGAAGAAATCATACAAGTCCTCAATCCATCCATTCAAACACCATACTTCTTTCCTTAATTCTCAAGGTATGATGATCCTCTTTAATCCTATCCAATCCTTTTTCTTTTTCCCTTCTTTTCTTCCTTGATCGAAATTTTGAAGTGGTAATATAGATGTTTTGATCTTAGAATAATGTAATTGGATGTGTTAGATATGATAATTGGAGATTAAAATGGAACAAAAATGAGAAACCTAACATCTATGTTAATACCGAAAAAAATTAGACATTTTGTAGGATTTTTGTTTTTCTTCTTTTGAACATGGATTCATGCTTAGTAGATGATTAATTAGTATTTAGAATGAAAAAGAATTGAAAGTCCTATGTGTTTGTGATTTTTAAGTTAGGGTTTTGGATTGAATTTAGGGATTTTTGCATGTTAGTTAATTTTGGAATTGCAATTGGTTAATTGATGATATAAGAGATTGATTAGTAAATAAATGTAGTTAATTGGAGAAGAAAATCATCCCCTTAATATATGTTTAAAACCAGAAAATTATAGAGTAATTGGGGGTTTATACATGTTTGATATAAGTGATCATTTGTTAGTTGATTTATGTTGCAAATCATGTTAGTTGATAATAGAAATTAAATGAGAATTTTCTAAAATGTTTAATGAAACATAAGAGATGACAATCACCCTATAAACTAAGTTATAATGATGTTAAGATGTGTTTACATGCATGAAAATAATTCACGTTAGACGTAGTTTAACGTCGTAAAATTTGAATAGAATCCGACAACGTTAAAAAAATCGCGTAGGAGATGAATATTTAGTTGTAACTAATAATCGAGAAGTCGGATGAAAATTCTAACTTGATATCATTGTTTATAATGAAATTTAGAACAACTTTCTAGTTGACGGCATAAGCTTTTGACTTGATATAATATGGGTTATAGTTATAATCAAGAACTAGAACGCGTTTTGAAGTTTTTGTTGGTATAGTACTTGTTAGTTGAAATCCGACGTTAGAACGTTGTGCTTTTGAGCGAGTTTGGAGAACGAGTTTGTCACGTACAGAGGTACGTGATGACTGCCTTGAGAGTTCAGTTTCTAAAAAAATGAATACGAGAGCTTAGAACGAACCTAAAACGTTATACGTCGAACCTACCAAGCAATTAGGGTTTCCACGGCAGTTTTGCGACCCTTGCCGGAAACTGTAATAACTTCCAGCTCGTTTATCGGATTTGTGATCCGTAAATTGGAGCGCGAACTAGACTTCCTAAGCTTTCTAATGGTACAGGGCTCACCCCCTGTTTCCAAACCCTCTGTTCTGGACAGCCTCCAGAGTTACTGGACTGCGCAGTGAATTTTCAGTTTCTTGTTTTCTAAGTTGTTTAGTTCACAACTTAGTTTCTTTCAATTGTTTAAACCGTTTTATCTAACGAATATCTCCCTACTGACCCTAGAGTCAAGTACAGGACCTTGAGTGATGAAAACCAGTCGAGATCTTATATCTTATCCTTTCATTAAATAAGTAATAGACGAGAAATTTCATAAAGCGTTTAATGAACTAAAACGTAAATCGCCTAAGTTGGTTTCTTTCCAACTTAGTTTCTTTTAATTTTTAAAGTCGTATTAAGACATCGACTACCTTCTCTACTGACCCGAGGGTCGAGTATGAGATCTTCCGAGTTCAAAACGAGATTGGTTCGAGTCTCGTTTCCCGTTTAAGTAGAACGAATCTAGTAAGCGTGCAAAGGCCCAAAAGAATAAAATAACTAAAATCTTGCTTCGATTCTCTTTCTTCGATTATCTTTTACAATCCGTTTTTAAGTATGTTTATTTTACGATGAAGGAGGAAGCCAACTGTAAAGAAAGGACGAAAGATCCGAAGTTGGAAGCTTTTGCTTATAAGTTCTGTATTTACAAGGTGGGCTTTTATATACAAAATAAAACGAGCAATGCTCGGAAAATCTTTCTTTATCGCTTTGATATCTGTGTTTTCAAAGTGATATTATGGCATGAACTGTTTTATGTTTTTATGTGAGTTCTCTTGCACCTATTTGAGTCAACATTCGTGTTTTTCAGATTTAGAGTTAGTCTTTTTAGATTAACTAATGATCGGCTCTGAGTTAGCTGCTAAGTGCTTTCCAGAGTTAGTGCACTTTGTAACCTGTGGTGTATGTGATATCCTGTTGAGGGGTACCAGCCACGGTGAATTAGAATTGGTCAAGATTGAACGTAACATTAGTCAGAAAATGCTCGCGCGAGTGATTTATGAGAAAAAGTCAGAAAATGTTTAGTAGACACGGATTCTTTCAATAAAACTCCGATGTGCTACGCTTATGAAATGCCATTTTATCAATATTTATGATTATGTTTTCGGCATCGTGCCCACTAAGTACGTTTGTACTTAGCCCTGCATTGTTTTCTAAATGTGCAGGTTGAAGCGACGGTGAGCGGCGACGGTTGATGTTGAGTTAAAGTATAGGATGCATAGTTAGAACCCTTCCGCTGCCAAGCTCTGAATTTCTTTTGAGATGTACTTTTGAACAGTATTCAGTAGTCTAAGTATGTAAATTTGAACTTAGCTTCTTTTGTACTTTTGTCGAGTAATCCTTTGGGATTAACTCTTTCTTTTATATTCAAGTCTTGTTCATGGTTTAATAATGTCTTTTCATGTATGTTTAGTCAGTTAGCCCCCTTCTTCCCCGCTTCTTTAATCCAACCCCAGTCGCACCCCGGCTTCTGCCGTCCCTCGGAATTTGGGGCTGTGACACGATCATTAAACTAAATACATAATTAACAGAATTATAAAATTATAACGATAATTAAACATTTTAATGTAACAACAATTAAGCATGACAACTAAAATTAAGGACTTTAATAATAAACTCAAACAAATTAAAAAACAAATAGCACAACACTAAAAATAAAATAGAAGATTTGGTTGAATGAAGAATAAGACAAAATCAAAAGTGGGACAAAATATATTGATATATGTATCCAACCATGATTGAAAATAACAATAAAAGATAATCAAAAAAGACATTTTCTAAATTAAAATAAAAAAGAAAATAAAAAGTGCTACTTTAAATTTGGACCGTTGGCTAATTGTGCATGTCACATTTCGAACGATTCCCACATAGCTTAGCCAATATCCACAGCCACTATCAAACCTAAATTTTATTAGTCAAGTCCAAAAGAGAATTGATTGAACCAAAATACACCAAGTAAAATCCTTAGGCAAAATCTTAAGGCCCAACTATAATTTATGAGGTTGATAATTTGTTATACGTGTATTTAAGATTAAAATATAGTGGCATAACGTAACCATTCTTCATAACAAAAATGTTTTCTTAGCCAGATTCATAATTGATTTTCTTTTTTCTTTTAAACTTGGACTCATAATTTTCTATGTCACCACCTTGCATCTAAAATACCATCAATTTTTTTATTTTATTTTCTTTTTACATTTTATCTTTTCCTCCTCTTATTTGTTAATTTCTACATTTACAAAATTTGCACACAACGTCGGAAGGTTGTGTGCCAGACATGAGCATGAAGAAGGCGAGGAAATGTCCGGCTCCGGCAACTGGACTTTATGGCCACAACTAGATAGTCACTTGATTAAACTTAGAGTTAAGTGTGTTTGGTTAGATAGATTCGGTCCATGATTTAGTCTCATAATACTTTTACATAATATTAATCATAGCTTATCTTGCCTTTTGAGTCATTGTCTCCCCCTATGATAAATTTAGTATTAACTATTTAACATGGGTCAATCTTTATCTATCCTATATTGTATCTAGTTGGGGTAATCAAACACCACCGTGATAAATATACGTGGTAGCAAAATGCGGCTCTTCCCCAGTGTGAACCAATTTTATAAGAAATGTTTTGATTATAATAAATCATATCAAGAATAAAAAATAAAAATAAAAAATTAATGACAATTGTAACATTAAACATCAAAGTGGTTGGCTAGAAAGACAATTTTGCTGTCCCAACAAATGGCTACTTTAGTTTGTGTTCCTATAACATACATGTATGTTATGCTATAAGGTAACATACACATTATTGTACCATATCCATATCCGTTTTCGATAATTTATAGTGATCTTCGTTCTTTAGGTAGAAAGTAGATAACACAAATTATAGTGTTTCGCGTTCTTATGGATAGGAATGAAATTTCCTTTTAAAGTTAGACGCTTTATATTGGTAATAATGTAATTGACCTTTCTTGGGGTTTGTTTCTCCCTTTTTTTCTTCTTTTTTTTTTTCCTTCTTTTTTTTTTTTTTTGTTTTCTTCTTTTAATTCGTTTTTTTGTAATTATGTATTACATATCATAATTAATCCTACGCAGACACTTTCCTGTAATCCATCCCACATTTTTTAGCAACTGGTCCACCTTTCCTATAACTCTTTCATACTTGTCCGCGTCTTTTCACTCTCTGCAATCTGCATCTTTCTTTTACTGTGTTAACACTTAACAATTTTAAAATTCAAATGTAATTTCCTTTTCACACTCGCATAATTTCCTTGATCGTCAATTGGATCGCTCCTCAAATTTCTGGCAACTTGAAATCGGCATGGATTGCAAATTGAATCACCCGTATTTCTTGGGATCAGGTGCAATTGCGGATTTTAGATGGTCGAAACTTTCAGGGATGATCCAATTTGGAGTCAATTAAAAATGTTGTGCCTGTCCATAATAAAAGATAGTGTTAAATTTAGGTCAAATTTCAAAATAATTTTCGATCTTTTTTCAAATTTCGATTTAAAACAAAACTTTTTAATTTTGTTTAATGTTCTCCCGCGTTCAATTTTTTTTTTTTTTTTTTCAAATTGAAGTTGAATTGGACGCCGAATTCCAACGTATGTAACTTGAGAAATTGCGAAAATAATTTGAGAAATTACTCACAATTTGTCATGGAAGCATGTGCAACATCCAATGCCGCTTCAATTTTAGAAAACATTGAATGTGGAAGAACATTAAATAAAATTAAAAGGTGAAGATTCTTTTTAGAGTGAAAAGTTTAAAATACCTCATTCCAAAAATAAAAGATAAATAATACCCCTAAATAAATAAAAGATAAATAATATTCCTAAATCTTGTAAAATGACTAGCATGCCCTTTTTCCTTCTTCTCTATTTCTTTTTTAGTTTTAATTCTAAATTTTTTGTTCTTTCTCTTTTAACTCTCACTTCTAACCACAATCTTCACCATTTTTTCCGACAACGGCAGTCAACACCGGTGGTTAATCACGAGAGAATTTTCCGGTGAGTTTTCCGACGACCTTTTTTTCGCCAACATACATGAATACCATTGATGCAGCCCAAGGTTCGTCGTTCATGCAAGATCCGGTGCATGTTCCTGTTGGACCGGTTACAAAATCACGAGCCAAGAAGTTCAAGGAGAGCTTGATGGGTTTAGTCCAAGAAGTCTGAGATCAAGAGTTGATGAAGAAGCCCATTGGCGATGGCGAATTGGACAGCTCATGTTTTGTTAATCTTATTATGTGCGAGTGGGACCGAGTTTGAAGACTTGTTTATTTATTTTCGTTTATTTTAGCCCATTAGTTGAAACCTTGTTATTTTTGAGATTTGGGCTTTTGTTAGCAGATTAGTTAAGTTGGGCTTTTATTTACGTTGTTTCCTTTCTAGACTAGGTTTAGAATTTTGCCTATATAAGGCTCTTGTGTGGACGACGTTTGAATTAGTTTTATCAATATATAATTCGTGAGTTATTTTCTCTCTTGAGAGCTTTCGAACTTCTTCTTAGTTTTGCCAAGACGAGTTCATCTATCGGCGAATCAGCGAGTCAATCATCCATCATTGTGTGTCATTCATCGTCCCCGAGTTGATGTGTCATCTTATCGTTGGGTTTTAGGAAACATTCGTATGCCTAATTCACTTCGCGAGACAGATCCAGAGGTTTTGGGATCTCCATCGTTCGGTTATTCAATTCGAGTCTTCCGTCTGCAATCGAGGATCATATCAACCATACATGAATACAGATAATCAATGCTACTCATGTATGCTAGTCATACATGAATGCCATACATGTATGTGTATCACGTATGAGTAGCATACATAAAAAATACATACAAGCAAGCACGACACACTATGGAAGCATACATGATATTGGGGAAATTGTACATGAATGACTTCAGAATATATCATGTTATACAAGAAATTTATACACAGTAGCATACAAGAAAATTATCGGATCACCAACGGAATTACCGACGAACGAACTCCACCTTTAAAAACGGCATCGGTGATGCAATTACCGGTGGAAATTAATTACGCCGGTGATTACAGGCGGAAAATCCACCGGTAAATCCGCTGGTAAACAAATCATAATGTGATTACCTCATTCATCATAATAAACATACAGACACATAACATATTCCATACACGAATCCATACAAAAAAAATGTATACTTGAGTAACCTTCCACAATAGCATACATGAATAACTACCAACATACATACATGTAATCTTTTATACATACATGACAACCTATAGAAGCATACATGATGGTCGAACCGTACATGAAAAACACATAAATGAATAAATGCATTAGCATACATGAAACTCTAAACAACATATGGGAATATACATGGTAGTAGATCATACACAAATAACTTCCAACAATAGCATACATGAGATTAAAGTTTAATTGAGCTATCTCCTTCATCGGAGCAGGTGGTAGCGACGACGGTGGACAAGGTAGATCTCAAAAATTGTATACCTTCCTATTTTATGGTAACAGTCCCAACGACAAGGTCCAAAATGCAAGGTAGCGCGTAGTTGAAATGGCTAGCACAATGGCGTTAGCAACATAATTTGAATAGTTTCTACATCGGCGACACAAACCTGAATTGCTGTGACAACGACGGCACAAATCTGAACGATTATGAACGACAAATATTACAAATCTGGATGTTGCGTGGAGAGACGCGACGTCGAAAATGATGATGTTGGTCTGAGATCTGTCGCAACAACGAGACGATTGGCGATGATGAGACAATAGTGGAAGAGGATAGTAGGAAGGAAGAAGATGATGACAAAAAATGATGAATTAAGAGTGCAACAATGGACGACGAGCGGATGTCGCCGACGACGATGGCGGTGGAAGATGATCATAGACTGGCGGCGACAATGTTGGTTGAAGAGATGTGATGAGGAGAGAGAGAGAGAGATAACCAGAGCAAGAGTTTCTTATGATAGAAAGAGAAAAGAAAAGTGAAATCATGGGGCAATTTGGTAAATGAGGTTAATATTTATCTTTTAAAAATTATGAGGTAACTAATATTTATTTTTTCTTTTAAAAAAATGTATTTGAACACATTAACTTTTTTTTTTTACAAAAATCATAATTTTAAACCAAAATTTAAAAAATGATCCGAAATTATTTTGCAATTTAACCCTAAATTTATAATGAAGTCAAACGTTTTGATTTAATTTCACATGCAAGTAATTAACCTAATAATACTAAGATACAAATACAATGTCCTGCCAAGACAAAACCTGAGCTCAACTGCTCACCAACGACAAAAATCACGCTAAAGCAATTCAACAAAAATCCCCCCACTTTCACACGCACACTCTTCTTCTTCTTCTTCTTCCTCTCCTCTCTCTCTCTCTCTCTCTCCAGTAAAATCAAGCAATGGGGAAACCCCCTCCGCTCCACAAACGGCCGAGCGGGCGCACCAACCTGGCGTCGTGCATCGTCGCCACCGTCTTCCTCATATTCGTCATAATCATCGGCTGCATCGTCTACTTCACCATTTTCAAGCCCAAGGACCCCAACCTCGCCGTCAACGCCGTCCAGCTGCCGGCATTCTCCCTCACCAACTCCACCGTCAGCTTCACCTTCTCCCAGTACGTCACCGTCAACAACCCCAACCGCGCCGTCTTCGCCCACTACGACAGCTCCCTCCAGCTCCTCTACGCCGGCCGCCAGGTAGGCTTCATGTTCATCCCCGCCGGAAAAATTGCCGCTGGCCGCACTCAGTACATGGCCGCCACATTCTCCGTCAAGTCGTTCCCGCTCTTACTGTCGCAGCCCGAGAGCGTGGGGGTGGGGCCCCCGAACGTGACGGACGGGCTGGGCGGGTTCAGGGTCGGGCCGAGCATGGAGGTGGAGTCCAGGCTGGAGATGGCGGGCCGGGTTCGGGTCCTGCATTTCTTCACGCACCACGTGGAGGCCCGCGCCGACTGCCGGGTTTCCGTTTCTGTTACTGATGGATCTGTGTCGGCTTTCCACTGTTAGTTTTATTTTTGCTAATTTCTTCTCTCTTTGGATTACTACTACTTGCTAATTAATTCATCTGGCTTTTGGCTTTAATCTTTAATTTGTATAAACAATTACGATTTTAATTATTTTAGGCTAGTCAGAGCAGGAGCAGATGACTTGTTTGTTTCCCCTCTATCTCTTTTTGCGGAGGAATTAGTGGGTACACATTCAATTTTTTTTTTTTTTCTAAAGGAGAAATATTTTAGAATAAATGGAAATGATTAATTCAGACAGTAGAGAGTTGAGCAGCAGCGAAAAATCTGGCTTTTCCCCTCTTGGGGATCAGCAGTTTTAAAAATTAAAGAAAACGGGTTACTGTATATTAAATAATTTATATTTATCCGATGGATTACATCGGTGGAAAGAAGTGAGATAAAAGAATATACGGTGGAAAGAAGTGAGATAAAAGAATATACACCGCTTAAGAAAAAGAATAGTATTTTTCTTTTTCTATTTATTTTTAAATATTTCCTTGGTCCCGCTGGAAGCAACACACTTCACTTCTTTTCGGCACCGCTATTTAGGAGAAAAAGTTATTAAAAAGTAAAGAAATAGAGAGTAATAGAGCGCACACTTTTTTGTATGAAAAGTAAACACTAATTTCTTTTTTCAAACAAAAATACTGTTTCACTTCGAATAGGAGGGTGGTGGTAGTACATATTTTGTAGGTTCCTGTAGATAAGCAAAGATTTACCAAATATGCGTATTAGCATTTGAAGATTATCCTCGTCAACAAAAAAAGAAAATGTCCACAATTTTAGCTATATACTCGTAGTATTTTCACCAAAAGATTGAAAAATACTCAATTGTCTATAATATTTTAAAGAACAAAGATTACAATAAAATTCGACGGGGACCCCGCATTTAGGTGGTGGCTAAGCTGCAGCAGAGGCAGAGATGATGGTGGTGGTGGTGCGGTGTGGTCCTGATTCCGACCCACGAGAATCACACAAGATAATCTATCTATTACAAATTATGTTGCGCAGTTTCAAGAATCAATTCAACAAATCAATGGAATGAAGTGGTGATCATCTAACTATAGGTGTAAGTTTTGGTTTCCATGTGAAGATCATGTCTCCACCACTGATGGATGCCATGAGCTTCTTTGAAGTCTCTCGCTGGAGCGCAGTTTACGGTCACGTGCGCGGACGGTAAAAAGATGCGGCGGCTCTTCCGACTGCTTACCCAATGCATTCAACACGAGGCCGCCCGATCGAGTGTTGCGTCGCCAGCCTCTCGATCTCTCCCGCTCCCATATCCTCCATCCGTTTCCTGTGCTCGAAGTATCCGACGTACTCTGAGCAGATATGGTCGGCCGGATTCACAAACAGATGCGGCAGCCATGCGGCCAGGGCAGCGAACGAACCTCCTGAACGATGAGCTTGGTTGTTGTTCTTCATGGCAAGAGCAAGTCCTGCAGTAATAACACTGCCGGCAAACCGGAGGCCATGCTTCACTTTCTTGTCCTTGATTCTCTCGATCGGGGCTGAAAAGAACGGCGAGTTAAACAAGAACGCGTCGAGAAGAACGCCACTCTTTGCCATGTTCTTCCCGGCAAGCAAAGCCATGGAAGCTCCGAGGGAATGTCCGGCTATCCAGGACGTTGTTACTTCCAAACGTTGCAACCACATGGCGGACAGCTTGTATAGCTGTTTCAAAACGAGATGTCTGGTGCAGCCCATTTCGTATGATGTGGATGTCGAGTTCGGAGGTCCCTCATAAACGCGTCTCCTTTGGTTATAGTCCCTCGGAAGGCAACAACATAGCGTGGAGCTTGAGCTGGATGCTGTTCATCTGGAGATGGCGATATGAGTTGATATATGGCACCAAAAATGCAAGAATCGGCATCATCTATAAGCTGCCTGTATAACTGAAAATGGAAAGCCTTCCACCAAGGAGGAGCGAGCGCTTCCGTCCCTTCTCGCTTCTCTTGGCGGTCTCGTTCCAATATATAAACACTCTGAACCAAACTAGCTGCAACAGATCTTCGGTGACAGGGATTCATCCTGCAAAATGCTGGTATTAAAATTGCAGATATTCATCATAACTAGAGGTTGCAATTCAAGTTCTGTAAATGAAGTAAAATTAGCAGTCAATCATGGAAACAATTTCTGTATACGGTTGCTTCCATCACATTGAATCATTGGAGCCTTAACTTTGGGCAATAGATTAGACTGACTTTATATATAGTCAAGTATCTGAAGGATTAGACGATGAAATAAGCTTAAATTATTCAATCCATCAAAGTATATGGTGGGTTAGTCTATAGTCAACCCAAAGTAAACATTCACGAGAAGTCAGTTTAGATAGTCACGTCTTTCCCACTTATACGAGCCTATGGCCAACAAAACCCATGCTAAAAACCCGAAATTCACCAGCAGTTCCTAGAATGAGAAGCCTAAAGATGTGGAAAAGAACAAAAGATGCCAAATTAATTCATGACATACAAAGCTAAAGTCACATTCTTGGAAGGGTTGAAATAGTTCGACAAGAGGTAGAACATCAGCTGGTGGAATAATGAGCTTCTAAGAGAGAACGCAATAACATATCTTAATTCATATCTATGTCCATCTAAAGAAACGTCAAAGAACAAGCTACATTGTTCTAACCTCATTGCTAGTGATATCCAAAGAAAAAACGAGCACCTTTAAGCCTACATGAGAAAGAAACACATTCGAGTTCCGTTCTGTATATGAAAACATATTTGCAGGCAGAATAATGTCACGCACATCGTCAAAATGTGGTGAATCGTGTAAAAAAAGCTAAAACCTCACCGTATTTGAGACCTTACCAATCAACTGTTGTGAGGTATACAGGTCCGGAAAGTTCGAAATTTTCCCTTTCCGATACTGGTGGATTCTGAAACTCTAACAATAGCCGTTTCTGATGCCATAATTCGTTATCACAATCTTATACGTTGTCCTAAACACCTGCATAATTGGCAACATCCAAGATATGTGAACTTTCTTACTGGTGTAAAAAAACAATGTGATATGAAAGCAGAATTATTAATCAAGCACATTGGTAACATCCAAGAGCTGTCAACTTTCTTACTGGCATAAAAAAAAAAGAAAAAAGAAAAGAAAAGAAAAGAAACAATAGGATATGAAAGCAGAAATTTTTAATCAAGCACATGATTGTTAACAAAGCATAATTTTCAAATAAAGCAGAAAAATGATTGATGATTGTTAACATGAAATCAGCCAAATTTTAAACTACAACTACTTTTCTTCATGCTGAAACAAAAAGGGGAAGATAAGCAGCATAGATTGATGTTTAAATAAACAGAAACAAAAAAGATAATATTATCAAAGATCTTAGAGAAAGACTTGAGCCTTACTTTATGAACAAGGAGACAAAAACAGAAGTGGATCCTTTTTTTTTTTTGGACTTAAAGATTGAAATCATTCGGAATAAATATTATTTTAGAGAGCCAAAAATAGTTTTGTTCAAGAGTTTCTCATAAAAAAACAAATGTTTGAAAGATATCACATCGAAAGAGAATCACATTTCTATTTCCTTAAGCACAAACAAAATTACAAGGCAAACAAAAAACAGAAAACTTGAGAATATAAACATAAGATAATCCTACGCAGGAACAGAGAAAACAATTAAAATTTGTGATTGCACATAAAAATTAAGATGCAGAAACCCAAAATTTAGAAATTTAGAAAATGTCGGTCGTCTGGGTTCGGGCGGAAATATTGCAAATTTGACCTGCGAAAGAAAAATGTAGGAAACGGAAAAGCTTACCTCAGGATCGCGCTTCAGATTATGGGCAGAAGGGAAGGCAAGATCCGTATCTTTTATCCCTCTTTTCTCTAATCTAAAAACAAAAAAGGAAGTGAGAGAAAGGGGTGACGGTTGGTATGTGAAGTGCTCGTGCAATTATGGTTCTAAATTCATGTTTCCTGCATTATTTGTCCCTTACCCGTTCTCGGCGCCTAGGATTAGTGCGGCCGGCGACACTCACTACCGCCGACTGCAACCGGAACGCCGTCGTTTGGGGGACTTAGTCAGGATATAATAATGATATAACTTCTTTCTGAATTAAGGTGTAAATGTGAAAATATGCCAAATAACCTAAAGTATACTTCATAGTATATATTTTTTGAAAGTAAGTATACTTCATAATTCATATAGTATTAGTATTCTTCCGGAAGATTCAATTTTACTTCAATTTAACATCCGTTAATTTTTTACTTGAACGACGCACCACTGTAAAATTGTAATGCTCTCTCGAGCTGTGCGTATTATCACAACCGCAGATAATATAATACTCCTACCGTCCACACGATAATTATATTCCTCCATCCATAATATAAATATTCCTTGGAGGTAAGAAAGCTGATAATATGGTGATAAAAGCGAATTATTAATAACACATTTGACGTTGTTAATTTTTTATTAAAAAAAATTGTTCCACCAATTAACACATTTGGGGACGATAAAATAAACACATCATTTACGTTGAAATTGTTCCAATTTTTTTTTGTCGATATTTATTTTTACACATTTGTTTACGGACTTATTTAAAGGTTAAATTAAATAAATGTAACAATTTAAATAAATTAAATAAATGTAGCAATAATGGTAGATCTAAGAGCAAAGCCAAAGCTAATTGATCCAGAGCAAAATACAGTAGCACAATGGCTACTCCAATATAGCAGCAATGGAAAACTTCATTCAAGAGCAAAAAAGAGGTTGCCAAGCATTTTCACCTCAGTTTGAAGACTATTTGGCATATTTGGAAGATTGCAGCAGCTCCAAAAGGGCAGGGAATTCCTGTACAAAAAAAATTAATGAAGTGGGAGTAGTGCACAAAGACAAATGGAATATTGATGTAGAAAAGTAAAGAAACTCTCACTGAGTAAAAGCTTAATTCATGGCAAGTAACCTTGGAGTGAGTAAAAGCTTAATTCATGTGTGGGTGAAAGAGAAGAAGTTAAAGTTACATACCATGTCATTAAACCATTTCTTACCCCCCAAAATAAGCTGTACAGACTTGAATTGGAGTCTCAGTCACCTTGGGCAGATATTTGAGGATGGGAAAAATTAAATTTCAGACTATGTACAACACAGTACATGTAGATGAGAATGATTTTACCTTAGTAAAATAAAAGATAGTAGGTACTCACCTTGTGCCTTAAGAGATTCATCCATATAGAGCATAGCAAATCAAAGAGATACATCCTCAAAATCATGTTCAATTGTGCAGTATCAAGACCAATTATAGATATGGAGGACAATGTTAATTTTTATGGAAATTTTGGTATCTTTCCATTCATCATAGAAGAACCACCTCAAAGGAATTCCAAAAACAGAAAAAAGAGCACAGTGGAAATTCACCCAATTCCAACAATCTCAAAACCAGTCATGAAAAAATCTCTTATCAATGAGGTCAGTTTTCCATGCATCACAATTTTACTATCAGAATTTACAACGAAAATTCATCATTTAGGTTATTTTTATCCCCTAACATGCAGATGGTACAGTTATCAAAGCCAAGTGGCTAGCATATCTCAGCAAGAATATATTCATACAACAGACAATGCGAAACTACACATCCAAGACAATGATCCTGATTTTCAAGCAATTGCAAAATCAGATGGATTCAACATCAAACGGGTCAGCCAACCTGCTAGGTTCACCAGACACTAATGTGAATGATCTTAGCTTTTTTAGAGCCATCCAAACACTCAAACATCATAAACCAGCTCGTGTGTTGAAGAATTACTACACAATGTGAAGACAACATTTGAAAACCCACCAACAAAACTCACAACAATATTTTTCTTACTTTGCTAGGCTGCTATGAAAAAATAATGAAAGTGAGAAGGGACTAACTACAAGATTCCTCATATAGGAAATGAAAGACTTTTTAGACTAGGACAACTGCCACAATGCCTTGAAGTTTGAGAAGAACTTGTGAGGGACAGTTTGGAGTTCCTGAGAATGGAAGTGAAGCAGACAGATTTTATAATTTGGACAAGCTAGTTGAAGGACTGGAGCATGTTGTTTTAGAGTATTAGAGGGAGATATTAATGTTTGTAGGTCATGATTTACAGGAACAAACAATGTGAAGGCAGATTTTGAGTTGTTTGGAATGTAAACTTTTTGTAAAGATATTGGAATGTAAACTCTACTTCTTGTCTCAGCAAGATTGTAGTGTACCAGATTCACACACCAGAACAGGTTGTGAACAAAGTTGTGAATGAAGTGCTCACAACTTCGAACAGAAGGCAACGGAAACAGATGAAAGAACACAACAGAAATAAACTTTTCACGAGATTATAAAATTAATAATCTCGCGAAATACCTCAGAGGCAAAAAACTTCACTATAGAAACGTGAATTACAAAAAGCAATCTTCGAGTACAGAGGGTCACGAAAACGAGTACAACTTTATCACAAGAAATAGTGACTAAAGCTATAATTGCTATCCTCGAAGATAAAAACAAAGGCTAACTAAGAAAATCTGATCTATGAGTTCTATCTCTGGAAAGTCATGTCTATCAACTATGATTTGATCTTTATTTATAGCAAATCTGAAACTTGGGCTTCACTTCATGTTATCCGCACAATCATCCACGTTTTCAGCCCATATCTTTCATCAGCAGTCCCCACTACTCTGTGAACAACCTTCTTGATTTTTCTCAACAGTCTTTATTCTCCACATCCACGAAAATAGCAACCGCTCCCACAAATAACTAACTTGCTGACTCACTCCTTGGACTTAGTCATCAGCACATTTTTCTCTTTATCTCTCTTCCATATTTATCACAATCTGCAACTATTTCCAACAAAATAGAAGAAAGACAAAACAATATAATAATATAATAATTAAATTAATTAATTATTATATATGTCAACATAAAACACCAACAAACTCTCCCTTTTTGTCTTTCTTCCCAAAACATGTGCAAAGTGATATAAACAATGCAGATCACTTCATATGGATCTGTTTTAAAAAACAACCTTCAATACTCCCTAATAAAGTACACTCCCCCTATCAAAATAATATCCAAATTCTGACATGTATTATAACCCCCCTGCTAAAATACACAACAAGCTTTCAACAAAATAGATCCAACAAGAAATAAATCTCCCCTTGCACATATGATAAAAGACTTGAAAACAGTCGGAAGAACTTCAAGACGAATAATCCTTAGATATAAATCAATAACCAAAAGAATCAACTTCCTCTCAAAATCTATCTCCCTTTTTTTGGGAAGAAAGTGGATACTCAATCTCAAAATTTGTGACAAAGTCATCAACATTGTCGTCCTAATTGTGCAGAGCCTTGAAGGGAAATATATTTACAAAGGTTTAAATACTTGAAAGAGAAGATAAAGACCTTGAAACATGGAAGGCAAGAAGATTAGAGATAGAGTTGAAAAAAATAGATCACTTAGAGTAGATATGCATTAGATATTCCTACCAACTGACGTCCTTAAAAGTAGCAACAACCAAATTAACAGATATTTATTAATTTCGAATTTGGTACAAACGGTCTCACAACAGTCGTCATCACTTCGCTTGTGACTTTAAAGCAATTCAGATCATCACTTCTAAAACATCATATGCAACTTCTTTTATTTTTTTATTTTTTAAATTTGAAGAAGGCAGATGGTGAATAGATGTATAACCAAGAGAATCTTGTATTCACCACTTATCATAGATCTTTGATCTAATTATATGGCTTTCTAAGAACAGTCTCGGTTTCACCTTAAAATAATAAGGCTTTTACATCCTCAAATCTGCTTATCTTCATAAATACTAAGGGCATCGCACATGATAGATTAGAAATGTGACTACTGTTCTGACAACTGTTGTGACAACTTTCATCTAAACAGAACATAACACGAAGATTTTCTCAGATTTAAGAATCTCTCTAAAACAAGTGCTTTAATAAAGATGTCAGTTCGGAGTTTATCCATGCAAATATGCTCTAAATTCAATATCTTTTTCTCAACTAGATCTCTAATGCAATGATGTCTAAGGTGGACGTGCTTGGACATAAAGTGATAGATGGAGTTTTGAGATAGGTTTACTGCACTAGTATTATCACATACAGAATACATAGAAACAAGATTTACCATTCCACGATGATCGACTTGTTCTTTTCTTCTTGTTCTAACACCCTCGTGCACGTCTCCTATTACTTGAGTGATAGGATGATTTCTCATCCATTTAAGTAGTTCTCCACTTACAGCAGGTTGAACTTCTTTGGATAATTGACTATCTGAATTTGAGTTTCCAGTTTCATGAGTTTCAAAGTTACTTGAACTGGTATTTGATGTTTCTGGATTTTCATGTTCCTTAGTTCTGGAAACTGTAGGCACGACAGTTGGCTCCACTGTGGTACTTCCATTGCCGGTCAAGTCACATCTGAAGAGCTCAAGATCTGTACTTCTCTGCGTCTGGAAAAAAATATCAATATCTTCTACGAGTGATCTTTCTACAATGTCAGTGTGATCATCGAAAATAACATGCACAGATTATTGGATGCACCTAGTTCTCAAGTTATAAACTCTATATCAATGACTATTTAGAGCATAACCAACAAACACTCCTCTATCACTCTTTGAAAAACATCTTGTCGGATGATCATAGTCAAGTAGAATAAAACACACACATCAAATACATGAAAATAAA